>QLTV01003430.1:764266-783360 GCA_003457575.1 Thermophis baileyi
GAATTGAGAGGAAGGGGGGGTTGTCCGCATTTCCTGTTTCACAGACTGAGTCAGTGTGTAAACTTGAATAGAATAGAATAGAATAGAAAAGAATAGAAAAGAATAGAATAGAATAGAATAGAATAGAATAGAATAGAATAGAATAGAATAGAATAGAATAGAATAGAATTCTTTATTGGCCAAGTGTGATTGGACACACAAGGAATTTGTCTTTGGTGCATATGCTCTCAGTGTACATAAAAAGACAAGATACATTCGTCAAGAATCATAAGTTACAGCACTTAATGATTGTCATAGGGTACAAATAAGCAATCAGGAAACAATCAATATTAATATAAATTGTAAGGATAGAAGCAACAAGTTTCAGTCCTGCAGTCATAAGTGGGAGGAGATGTCAATAGATGTCAGCCCTACAAAGCAAATCATGCCAAACTATAATTCCTCAGATGATTAAAAATTACTTTTATTTAGATTAGCTATAGTAACACAACCTTGTAAGTCTGATTATGCTTCCTCGTCTCTCTTTTTATATTTATTTTTGAATTACGGGAGTGTCTAACTCACTACTTCAGTCTATTGTTGGAGAAGGTATGTGCCACAATAAAGCATCATTTACCATCCCCTTCCTCACTATGGTATGTTTAATCCTTGGAAAATAAAGAACCCTCACAGTCTCTCAATTGCAAGGGTGGCTTATACAAATGTGCGTCTACCTACTTTGTTATATGGAAGTGAGAGTTGAGTATGTCAGGATAAACTTAGAAGTAAACTGAATTGTGTGAGATTATTTTTTTAAAAAGTGTATGGTACAATGAGAACAAGTAAAGAATGAATGGTTACTGGATGAATGGATGGAGACTAACTACTGACCTGTATGGAAGAAATATGTTGAAAATAGTCAGCTAGAAAGAATGAATGAGGATCAAAAAAGAATGAAAAAGAGTAAATGATTGGAGAGGAAAACATGGTCAGATAAAATTGATAAGATAGAATAGAATAGAATAGAATAGAATAGAATAGAATAGAATAGAATAGAATAGAATAGAATAGAATAGAATAGAATAGAATAGAATAGAATAGAATAGAATAGAATTCTTTATTGGCCAAGTGTGATTGGACACACAAGGAATTTGTCTTTGGTGCATATGCTCCCAGTGTACATAAAAAGACAAGATACATTCATCAAGAATCATAAGTTACAGCACTTAATGATTGTCATAGGGTACAAATAAGCAATCAGGAAACAATCAATATTAATATAAACCATAAGGATGGAAGCGACAAGTTACAGTCCTGCAGTCATAAGTGGGAGGAGATGGGTGATAGGAACGATGAGAAGACTAATAGTAATAGTAATGCAGCCTTAGTGATAGTTTGATAATTCCCTTAGTGAGGGAATTATTTGTTTAGCAGAGTGATGGCGTTTGGGGAAAAACTGTTCTTGTGTCTAGTTGTCTTGGTGTGCAGTGCTCTATAGCATCATTTTGAGGGTAGGAGTTGAAACAATTTATGTCCAGGATGTGAGGAGTCAGTAAATATTTTTACGGCCCTCTTTTTGACTCATGCAGTGTACACGTCCTCAATGGAAGGCAGGTTGGCAGTAATTGTTTTTTCTGCAGTTCTGATTATCTTCTGACGTCTGTGTCTGTCTTGTTGGATTGCAGAACCAAACCAGACAGTTATAGAGGTGCAGATGACAGACTCAATAATTCCTCTGTAGAACTTCAAAAAGAAGGAATTTAAGAAAGGAAATAGTGTATGGAACAAGAATACTTTGTAAGGATAGAAAGGTATGGAGAAGTGTCATGAGTTAATGTAAACCAGATAGTGTTATATTTCCTTTCCTTTCCTTTTTTTAAAAAATCTCTTGCCTCAAATTCCTCTTGCTTACAACCTTACCCTCTGTTGGCACTTTTCCACCCTTCTACCCTTACAAAGCATTCTTGTTTCCATATACTGTTTCCCTTCTTAATGTTGCTTACCCTGAAAAGGAATAATGTGGTAGGTACACATTAAACTACTTTCAGGCTAAATTGTCATCAAAGTGTTTTACTCCTCCCAAAATAATATTTGACATTTGAGTGTTCAGAAGCATGGAAAAATATTAATACAAACAGTCCAGACGTCAAACAATTTATAAATTAAAAGAATTGGATAAAACCATTAAAAAGAAATTTTAAAAAAACATCAAATAGTGGCTACTTTGATTCAGGACCATTTAAAAATTGGTTTTTATTTCCCCCCCTCAATAATGCTTAGCTTCTCTAGTATAAAATAATGCATTTTTAATATGTGATTTTGTTTGTTTTTATTGAAGTGGACTTCTACTTGAATGCCATTTATTTTTAATAACTTAAAATGCCAGTTTTTTTTTTTTAAAAGGTTTTAGACATTTAGTAGTAATAAGAAAAACCCTTCTGTTTAAAAATAAGGGTAATCCTTCCCTGATTAAAAAAAATTAAAATATCATATTTCTATGGGATTTTTTTTCCACCCTATTCTCACACAAATGAAACCCTGGGACTCCATATATTTATCTAGTTGACCCAGAATTCTTAGCACTGTGCATATGCTGCAAGGAGATGCTTCAGAATATATATCAAAATACACTGTTGTGTTGCAGGTAGAATATTTTTTTTAAAAAAGGCTGTAGTGATATATCTGACTTGTTACCTGAGATGATCAGCTTCAGGGGAAAAATCTGTCAGGGGAAATGTTGGCTTAGTAGTTGTCTTAGCTTCTTCTGGCACTACCTGTTAGTCTTACGCCTTCAAAACCCAGAGAGAGTCAAAGGTGCCTGTGCGTTACTTGTTTTCCTGACACCCAGAATGCATTTTATTAATGAAAAGCCAGCAGTGAATTCCGGTTGCATACAGACACACAGCAAAAGCGTTCTTTTTAAAGGTTGTCATTAAATCCTTGTACCTCAGGTCGGTGTCACATAACACCGTTAAGTGTGGAATAAACGGTGCCATTAGCTAGTGACATTGACTGGCACACGACTTGCACCCTCGGCGTACGCCTTAATATTGTGAATGATCAACGCATAGCACTAAAGGCTACTTAGTCTGGTGAATCAGAATAAGGTGCAAAAGAGAGAGTGATAAATGAAGAGGAGTCCTCGTTCACTTTGCCGTTCAGAAAAACGGTAACTTTTATGGCCACGACAGAATCAATTTGCCCCATTTAAGAAGACATTCTGTGATCTTTGAAACTGGAAGCAATTTGCCCTAAATGAAGGAAGCTAACAATCTAAATTTAGGGCAGGATACCTTTTCGTTTGGAGCATAACGAACCCAACCCATTGTTCTTAGAAGCTGACCAAGTTGTTGTTCATACAGGTAATCCTCAACGTATGACCACAACTGGGCCCAAAATTTCCATTGCTAAGCAAGAAGAGTAGTTAAGTGAAT
Source organism: Thermophis baileyi (assembly GCA_003457575.1). NCBI lineage: Eukaryota > Metazoa > Chordata > Lepidosauria > Squamata > Dipsadidae > Thermophis > Thermophis baileyi. Next base: position 767,680 of record QLTV01003430.1, read on the forward strand.
TTTGCCCCATTTTAGGACCTTTCTTAAACCCTGGCACAGTTGTAAAGTGAATCACTGCAGTTATTAGCTTAATAACACGGTTGCGAAATGTACCTGACTTCCCCATTGACTTTGCTTGTCAAAAAGTTGCAAAAGGTGATCACATCACCCCGGGACACTGCAACCGTCATAAATACATGGCAGTTGCCAAGTGTCTGAATTTTGATCACATGACCATGAGGATGCTGCAATGGTCGTAAGTGTGAAAAACGGTCATAAGTCACATTTTTCAGTGTAGTTTTAACTTTGATCAGTTACTAAACGAATGATTGTAAATCGAGGATTACCTGTATATTTTGACCTGGACTTCATGATGACTCACTCCAACCTTAGAATAAAATGGGGCAATTCAGGCTACTTTCTAACTCACCTGAGGAATTTATTTATTTATTTGTTTGTTTGTTTGTTTGTTTTGTCAAGCATGTATAAGATAATAGATATAATTATATACAAGATTATGAATAAATGAAATGGATACAAATAAATGGGGTCGTTAGGACAGGGATGGTAGGCACGTTGGTGTGCTTATGCACGCCCCTTACAGACCTCTTAGGAATGGGGTGAGGTCAACAGTAGACAGTCTGAGGTTAAAGTTGTGGGGGTTAGGGGAAGAAACCACTGAGTCAGGTAACACATTCCAGGCATTGACCACTCTGTTGCTGAAGTTGAATTTTCTGCAATTGAGTTTGGTGCAGTTTACCTTAAGTTTTTATCTATTGTGTGCTCTTGTATTATTGTGGTTGAAGCTGAAGTACTCATTGACAGGTAGAACATTGTAGCAGATAATTTTGTGTACTATGCTTAGGTCAGACCGAAGGGTTGTCTAAGTTGTCTAAGTCCAAAATTTCAAGTCTGGTGGCATAAGGTATTCTGTTGTGAGCAGAGGAGTGGAGTACTCTTCTCGTGAAATATCTCTGGACTCGCTCAATTGTATTAATGTCCGATATGCAGTGCGGGTTCCAGACAGATGAGTTGTATTTGAGAATTGGTCTAGCAAATGTTTTGTATGCTCTGGTTAGTAGTACAGTGTTACCAGAGAAGAAGCTACACAGGATTAGGTTAACAACTCTTAATGCCTTTTTGGCAATGTTGTTACAGTGGGCTCTGACACTTAGATCATTAGAGATGAGTACTCCAAGGTCCTTAACAGAGTGGGGGTCATCTACGAGGTCGTATCCGCCCAGCTTGTATTTTGTGTTCTGACAATGTGTAAGACAGAGCATTTGTTGGTTGAGATTTGAAGTTGCCAATTGTTTGACCATTCTGACAAATAGTCAAGGTCTTTTTCAAAACACTTAACTGAGTTTCATTGCTCCCTATGAAGTTTGGTGGTTTGGTGGAGCTAGAAATTCTAGCAAGGTGTTGAAATTACAATGTTTGGCCTTTGTTCACATTATACCTTAGTCAGGGAGAGAGGAAAATGGGGTTAGATTTAGGGGTTCACTATTCTAGTCTCACATCAGTGAAGGCATTGTGATCTAATGCCCCAATAGATCACAAATTACTGGTACATTATAGTCATTTGAAATGAGTAGCAAGATTGAGTGGTTTTTTTGTGGGCAGGATAGAGAGATCGAGGCATATATTGGCAATCACACTTTATTTATTTAACTGCAATAATTTATATGCTGTCTCTTGCTAGAACTCTAGGCTACTTTCAATTAAAGAAAAAAAAACGGATCGCCATAAAATGTGCAGATTAAAAACAAGCTAATGGCCATTATGTAGCCCCTAACCTGCAAATGACGTCCCTCTGAAGACCTTCCTGAAAAAGCACCTTCTTGATTGCTTTCCAAAAAGACAACCAGAAAGGAACCCTCCTCACTTCAGGCATTGCCATATCCTTCTTGCCCAGATAATTATTCTGAATGAATAATTCAGTGGGGGATTTCACAGATCAACAATTAATTTATTTTTTATTCCTTTCCAGTGATTTAGTTTCTTCAGCTTTCTTTTGCAGTGTATTGTATTGTAAATAATAGTTAATGCTTCCCTAGTTCACTGAGACCTGCAAATTAATCAGCATCTATTTTTTTTAATGCAGGTAGTCCTCGACTTACAACAGTTCATTTAGTGACTGTTCAATAGCAATAGCAATAGCATTTAGACTTATGTACTGCTTCACAGTGCTTTACAGCCCTCTCTAAGTGGTTTACAGAGTCAGCATATTGCCCCCAACCATCTGGGTCCTCAGTTTACCGACCTCGGAAGGATGGAAGGAGGAGTCAACCCTGAGCCGGTGAGATTTGAACTGCCAAATTGCAGGCAGCTGGCAGGCAGTGGAAGTAGCCTGCAGTATTGCATTCTAACCACTGCACCACTGTGGCTCAAAGTTACATCTGTGAAAAAGTTGACTTACGACCGTTTTTCACACTTACGACCGTTGCAGCAGCCCTATGGGCACATGATCAAAATTCAGATGCTTGGCAGCTGGTTCATATTTATGATGGTTGCAGTGTCCCGGAGTCACGTGATTCACTTTTGTGATCTTCTCGCAAGCAAAATCAATGGGGAATCCAGGGTCACTTAACCACCATGTTACTAACTTAACAAATGCAATGATTCACTTAACAATCATGGCAAGAAAAGTCGCAACATGGGGCAAACTCACTTAACAAATGTTTCACTTAGCAACATAAATTTTGGACTCAATTGCGGTCGTAATTCGAGGACTACCTGTAGTGTATGACTCACTAGGTCTGCATTCTTCCTATTTTTTTGTGTAACTACCGTAGTAGTCACAATCACCCCATTTTGATCCTACTTGTGTTTACGTGTGCTTATGTGTATTACAGTATTAAAGATTGGGTTAGGTTTGGCATTGCTGAATCAAAAACAGTATCTCTTCCCATCTGTTTTCTCCTCATATTCTCAAATCATCTATTTTGGAATTCTCTATTTTGGGAATTTGGGAATTCTCAGCTTGATTTATAATAAGCAGATACTTGGAATAAAGTTTTTCTGTGGGCTTTCTGTCTTGGCAACGATTTTCTCTGTAAGGATGACCTGTGCCGACTTTATTACATAGTTGATGTTGAACTAACAGATTTACATATTTTTGGACCTGCAGGTTGTTTTTTTTAATATGTTGGTGCTTAGAAACTTTTTATTCAGTCTGTCCTCTTTACTATTTTCTTATAGTCATGTAGTATTATACTATTTAATTTGATTCATTAAATTGTGCTAAACCAGTAGTTCTCAACGTTCCTAATGCCGCGACACCCGCCCCACCACCACAACCCCCTCCCCGCCCCCTCCCCGCGCGTGCGTGTTGCCAGGCGAGAAGCGATGAGGTGACAAAGGGGGCGTGGCACCAAGATGGTGGGCTAGCACGCGCTTAGGCGACCCCTGTGAAAGGGTCGTTCGACCCCCAAAGGGGTCGCGACCCACAGGTTGAGAACTGCTGTGCTAAACGTTAAAACGATTACTGGCAATTTGCGGGTACTGCAGAACCTGTCGGAGAAGGAGTAGTTAGGGACAAAGAATTACAATATGCGACTTGATAACATTTGGTGCTATTTTAAAAATTTGGCACATTTCATCCCCCCAAAAATTTGCTCATGGTTTGCTTACAGTAGATCTGGTGAAAAGCAATTCATAACAAAAGGGCAGGACATTGAAAAAAACCCCACAGATTCTAAAGCTGTATCCCAAACTTCCCTGCACCAGAAAGTTGTCATGTTATGCCCTAGCATTTGAAAATTTTCTAATTTTTCTATAAATGCCCTATGTTAATAAAAAAATAAAAATTATAGATGTGGTTAGATTTTTATATTTTTCCCATGCTATGCAACTGGAGGTTAGAGTTCTGTTTTTCTTAATTAATGCTTCATATTAGGATTTAATTGGAAAGAGCAAACATTCCCCCATGGATAAGCACAGGTATTAAAGTAGATCCTAGACTGTCTGACTACTGCCTGCATGGCCCCTGCATTGGGGCCGAAAGGCGAAAAGAAGCAGTATGCTCCCTCCCATATTTGGGTATACCAGGTGATTCGACAGAAAAAACATTATATTTTTTGCAAAGTTGAATTGCTACAGGTAGTTCTCGGCTAATGACCTCAACTGAGCCCAAAATTTATGTTGCTAAGCAAGACATTTGTTTGGTGAGTTTTGCCCCATTATACGACCTTTCTTGCCACAGTTGTTAAGTGAATAACTGCAGTTGTTAAGTTAGTTATAGGGTTGTGAAGTGAATCTGGCTTCCCCATTGACTTTGCTTGTCAGAAGGTCGCAAAAGGGGATCACATGGTCCCAGGACATTGCAACCATCATAAATGTGAGTCAGTTGCCAAATGTCTGAATTTTGATCATGCGACCATGGGGATGCTGCAAAAGTCATAAGTGTGAACAATGGTCATAAGTCACTTTTTCCAATGCTGCTGTAACTTTGAACGGTCACTAAATGAACTGTTGTAAGTTGATGTCTACCTGTATCTGTCATTTTACAGAAACACTGGGAATATTATTCTGTTGTCTTAGAAATCCAACTCTGAGTAGCTTGATCTTATTCTTTTCTGGTTTGGATGGGTGAACGAAATATCTTCCTTAGTAGTGCAGGCTGAGGAAAAGTGATGTTTATGGAGAATAGCTGCCATATATTTAAATCCCTCTGTTCAGCTTGACAAAGACGAGCAAAAAAGCAGTGTCCTAAAGGTGCTTTTTCAAAAAGCAACTGACTTTGTTTTTCCTTGAAGATGTTTTGCTTCTCATCTAAGAAGCTTCTTCTGTTCTCTCAGAACTGAGGAAGCTTCTTGAATGATATGCAAAACACCTTCAAGGAAAAACAAAGAAAGTCCAGTTGCCTTTTGAAAAAGCACCTTTGGGACAACCATGGCCTGGGTGATTGAGAATATCCATAGACAAAAAAGCAGTGCTTAATAAAAGAAGCCAATGAACATGAGCCAAGTCTGTACCAAACGTGGATGGAAAAATATCCAGTGATAGAATATTCAGGAACTATGGCGGAAGCAAGATCCCTCAGTAATGACAAGACGATCATGATAAAACATAAACCTGAAATAATAGTTAGGCTTCAACAAGCCACAGGGCAGACAAGTAATTAAGATGTAACTTTTGCTGTCTTGGACTATCCAAGTGAGAATTTTTTTTCCATGAAAGTCAAATTTTATTATGAAATATTGCCAGCATTTCTCTTCCAAATGGTTGTTGATTTGGTTAGAAAAGGATAAGGAGAAAACGAACAAAAATTGATTCCCCCCCCCCTTCTGTTGTTTAACAAATTTGTATGGAATGCTGGACATAAAATCAATAATGGAGTTTGCAATACACACACAGTCGTAATTGCTGTGTAATAGTATAGCATGTTTTAATATCTTTCGGGTGTTATCCAATTCCCACTGAATTTTTTCTTGACTACATCAACATTCAATCAACATTATTAAACCTTGTAACCTTCCTCACAGAAACAGAATAAGTAAACATGAGCAGGTAAATGTGTCCTTTACTTGAGGTCATATTGATGTTAAGTTCCCAGTCACAGCTCTTCAGAGTTCTAGGTAGAAAACTGTAGTAGATATAAATGTAGCCAGCAGTGAGTATGTGTAAAAATGAATTAGAATACCCATATGGAGCTATTGATAAGTAATATATGAATGTTTACAGTTCATAGAAATATGCAGTAATTATGCCAAAAGAAACGTCTTTAGATAATCAATTTGGAATATATAAAGTGGTTGTGGGAATACGCAGAACTATGTTTGTTAATCATCTGAGCTCCTTAACTAGACGTAATCGGATGTCACTTTAAATCAGAGGTGGGGAATCATGGCGCTTTTACCATGTTTACTCAGGAATTCTGGGAGTTGAAGTTCACAGATCGTAAAAGGCTATAGTTCCCCACCCCTGTTTAAATCAAGGCAAAGGTTCTAAGATAAGGAAGGAAACATTCACTATTTTCAATTTTTATTTATTTATTTTAAAACAGTGTAATAAAAGGAAAGCACATCTACACCACCATAATTACCAACAAAAGATAAACAGTAATTATACTGTGGAAAAAAAGACCTCTAAATATACTGTAGTGATTAAAATAAGCCAACATAAACCTCCCCATAATTAGGAAATAAGGAAAAAGAGTCATACAATAACTATAAATAATCATAAATTCAATAAATAAGCTTATCATTAACATTGCAAAATGGAGACTTCTCAAAAATAGATAACTTCTTCATTCATTTACTTATATGTATGTATGTATATATATATATATGTGTATATATATATATATTATGTAGGTCTATGTTTATTCGGGTTTTCTCCCGCGTGAAGTTGGAGATGTGGTTGCGACGTTTCAACGAAGTCTCATTTGTCATCATCAGGCTGGTTATCAGGCTTGTGTCTTCGGCCTCGTGCTTCTAGGAGCAATGTAAGAATTGCAGCTGTCTCTTCCTTTTAACTGCCAGTGGGGTTTGAACTGATAGGGTGGGAGCTTGGCTGTGTTCTGATTGAGTGGAGGTGTGTTAAGATTGGTTGGAGGCTTGGATGTGTTCTGATTGGGTAGGGGTCAGTTTGCTTCATGTATGGATTAGAGGGGTTTGGAGTGGTTAAACCTGAATAAACATAGACCTACATACAAATACCCACAAAAACCTCAAAAAACATATATATATATACAGTATATATATGCATGCAATACAGCTCAATCTCCATTAAGATCCTTAGCTATAGCAGAAGCACTAATGAAGAAAGCTATCAAAAAATAAAATGTCCTCCACTATTACCACATTTTGCATCAATTTTTAAGATTTGCTCTTAGCCATAATAGCTACCTTGCATAATTTATTTGTCCACTAATATACAGTACATTTGTTTAGTCCAGTTCCTAAACCTTGTTCCCCTTCCCTCCAAAAAACCCAAAACGCTGCTTGTTCGGTAGAATAGGGCTTTCTTATGGTAGCATAATAATGTTATAGTTTTTTCTAACTTATACTACAGATTTGTCACCTTTTAAAAAATATGAATCCATTTGCATTGTAACTGACTTCTTGAAATTCCATGCTTCTTTGTAGCGAAAATATATATTTCTCAAGTCATTTCCCCAGTGTTAAAAGCTTCTTGCGCTCTAATAAGCATCCTAAAGAACAAGTACATAAAAGAATGTTTACGTAATTAGTATGGATCTACGTTTTTTTTAAAAGAACAACAACCATAATACAAAAGGAAAAAGGAAAAAGTCTTCACCCTACTGTGTTAATATTAAGAAAATACCAACACAGAATTATAGTGTTCCTTGAATAGAATTGACAATGTTTATAAAAGCCAGTGGTTTTTTTTCACATAGTACTATAGAATGTAGGAAGAATGTGAATCCTAAATGAATCTTGTAAGTATGATGAAAATGTTTTTCAAATTCCAAGGTACTGTACTTGTCAAGCACATTCTATCAGGACTTGGTAATCAATAAGACATCCTGACATTTTATAGCTCAGCTCAGCTTCTCAGCTTGACCAGGAAAACTTACCGACAAAGACTTTGTTTTATTATAGGCAAAAATTAAGCCTCAGGACAACAGTTGATTACCCACAACCAGTGCAAAAATAAAACTATATTTATACCCTCATGAGTTCAAACTTGAGGCTTCTTCTTCCCATTGTTCCAAATGTATGAATACTCAACATTGTGTTTGATGGCCTTGAAGCCAAGTAGTTATTGTGTTTATATAATGGCCATCTTTGGTCTGGGAACTGCTGGTTTCTGTCCTCCTTAGTTCTTATATAGAAATTTTACGAGACACACACACACAAGAGAGAGAGAGAGAGAGAGAGAGAGAGAGAGAGAGAGAGAGAGAATCTCAATTTCTATGGAAATTCTTTCTTTACACCATTCTGGGTGGTTTTAAAGAGTTAAAATGACAATTTTATAATCCAAACTATAGTGTACAAGGATATTATAATCCTAACTTATAAAAACAACATTAACTAGCAGGATTGACCTAATCTTCTGGCCCAGAAGAATTTGGTCTGAAGCACCATTTGGGTTTAGTCCAGATTCAAAGACGTTACTACAGACTAGATTTGGGAGGGAAATCTAATTAAAAAGCTTTATGTAATTAAAGTGTATTGCTGGCATGGTCATTACATGAGTCAATAATTCCAAAAAAAGATTATACAGAACTTGAAACTATATGCTATGTAAAAATGTGTCAAAAACTGTTATGTGAGCATAATTTAGAAGCTTCTCTATAATTACTGTGACAGCAGAAAAGGCCATTTGACATATATTCGCTTAAACACTTGCAATTAACAATGCTAAACTACAAAGATAGCTGACTGGCATTGTGCCTGTCTTCTCTCTGCTCTTGGATCAGGAGGAGGTGTGGACTCCACCTCTTCCTCATAGCTAAGGGACGGCAGCTGCTTCTGTTCCTCACCTGGAGCCTTCTGGCCAACTTGCTGTAGGTGTGGTTCACCTCCCTCAGCCTTACCCTGTCGCTGGTTCGATCAACCCAGCTGAGGCTGCTCCATCATGCTAGCAGCATTCTCTGAGCCCCAATACTCTAATACTCGACTCCCCACTTTCCTCTGCAGACTCAAACGCACCTTCCTCCTCTGAACTCGCATTTGGAGAGGGGTCCGGGAGCGGATCCATGACAGAAAGCACCTCTTATTTTAACCATTCCTAGTTCCTAGTTGTCTCCCAGCTAATAAGGGAAAACACACCCAGAGCTTAAATATATTTATTGTTGTTCTCATTTTGAAAAGGATTACTAGATGAACTTGCTGACGGTGGAATCTTTCCTGAACCGAGAAGTTGCAGTGGCAGGACCATGGGGCACATCTATGGATTTCAGATGCATACAGGGGTGGGCTGCTGGGGGTTCGCAGGGGTTCGGGAGAACCTCTAGCTAAGATTCTGTGCAGTTTGGAGAACCCCCAAATCCCACTCCTGGCTGGCCCCGCCCCCCCCGCCCCCCCCCCCCCCCGAGGGTCAAACACAACCCTGATGCGGCCTTCAATGAAATCGAGTTTGACACCCCCGTGTTAGATGGACAAAAAGTGTGACTAAATTCCTGATATTTTTATGCCACCCTAGACTAACATGCCTCCCGGAGGCTTGAGGAAAGCCTCCGGAGCCCGGGGAGGGCAAAAACGTCCCCCTCATGGTGCAGGAGGCCGAATAGGCCACACCCACCATGGCCACGCCCACCCAGCAACCGGGCAGAAAACCGCTTGCTAAAATTTTTGAAGCCCAACCCTGGATACATAGATATAAATGCAGATGATTGATGATGATGATGATGATGATATCCATTCAGTCGTGTCTGACTCGTGGCGATTCTATGGGTCAGGTCTCTCCACATCTTCCAATTTTGCACTACTTCTTTGAGTTGTTCTATGCATAGATACACATACTGTATGCATCATTGTTTTCTCTGAAACAAAGGCCTGCTCTTTGAATGGAATTGTACCCCCCCATCTCAATATTGAAATTAGAAATGTCAAAGCAGAATGACTTAATTCTCTGAAGTGTTATTTCAACCTTGATCATCTTTATGATCCAAACTGCAGCAAGCTATCCCTTTCAGTCACAACTGATTGAGGGGAATGGTACTGGAGGTGCAGCTACTTTCTTTTCCAGAAACTTCTAATAGCGGCCCTTCCAAGTGAACATCATTTCTGGAATTTATTCATCTAGCATTTGAAGCATGGCCATGAATAAAAACTTGGGATACATGTTAATCATATCTCTGCAGGGAGAATCTTTGTCCAGGATGAAAAACTGCATAAGTTGTGTTTAGTTTGCATTGGATAATATTTTTTTAAAATCTAGTCAGCATGACCTATGGGAGCAGCTCAGTATTTCTCACTTCTTTAAGGAGAACCATTTTACAAGGACAGCAGCACAATGCTCACTAGGGTTACTGGAGCCAAGTTGTTCCATACGGATAAACTGTCATTCACAGTCTCATTTTGCATTTGTGATTTATAATGAAAATTATCTTGGGAAATTTGGTCAGAGAGGGCATACAAGTAAAAAGGTAAACGTTCTCCTTTGTAGCAGCTTGTGTTCCTCACTCCAGAAAGTTTTCTAATGGTGTTGAGAAGTAATAAAGAAAAGAAGTAAGGAAGTCCTTATATTAGCAGACCTGGAGATTATAGCATTTTAGTATAATAACTTTATATTATAGCAATAGCAATAGCACTTAGACTTACATACGGCTTCACAGTGCTTTTACAGCCCTCTCTAAGCGGTTCACAGAGTCAGCATCTTGCCCCCAACAATCTGGGTCCTCAGTTTACCCACCTTGGAAGGATGGAAGGCTGAGTCAACCTTGAGCCTGGTGAGATTCAAACTGCCAAATTGCAGGCAGCCGGCAGCTGGCAGTCAGCAGAAGTAGCCTGCAATACTGCATTCTAACCACTGCACCACCCTGGCTCATTATAGTATACATTTTAGTAATATACTAGATAATTTTAGTAATATACTACTGATACATACAAAGTCTCCTTGCTTTCTATGGGACATTTGTGGGATATTTGATGACATCTCTGACAAGGATTTATCTTAAGTATTTGAACACCACTTTGATTTCAGGCTATACACCAGGAAACTGTGAGTTCTAGTCTCACCTTAGGCACAAAGCCAGCTGGGTTAAGTTTCTCTCAGCCCTTGGAAGCAGGCAATGGCACTTTTGAAATCTTTCCAATAAAACTGCACAGTAGTCCAGGCAGTTGCCAAGAGTCAACACTGACTCAGACATAAATAATAATAAAATGATAACTATCACCTAATAAAATCCCCCCATTTCACGTACTGATAATTTGCCATTATCTGTGTAAAGAATCTTTGTTCCTCAGAGAAATTATTTGTGGACAACTCTGTCAATGTGGGGCAAGCTACAGTATGTGTTTGTGTGTGTTTGTTCATGCATCCAACATATAGTATACAATTTATATATCATAAATTTCAGCCTATAAGGTGAAACAACTTGTGTTTATTTTGTTTTGTTTTGTTACTTATATTCATTTCTTCTGGAGTTGTTGGAAGGTGCACAGGTTATGAAAAGCTATTCTAAGCTCTCAAATCTATACCTCTCAATTTGGAATCTTACACACACACACACACACACACACACACACACACACCTCAATTTAAAAAAGAATTTATATAGTTCAAGTTTATCAAAGTACCCAGTCTGCTGGGGGAATTTATAGCTTATTTTAGGAGACTTCCACACAGCATATATTTATTTCAGACGGATGCAGTTATCTTAACGGGTAAGACAATGTTCCAGCCAGATTCAACCTGGCATGAAGCCAAAGCATCTATAGCTATTATTCCTAAGCCACAATATAGCAACTTGCAGCTGCTCTTGGGATATTATATGGATGTGGAGTTTTGAGCAAGCATGCATACATGTCAAGCTATAGCCTAGTTTGCATTGTCTTGGGTTGACTATATAAAACCACCTAAGTCTTTTCCTGGTGTTATGAAGACAAACAATTTAAGAATAAGCACAATGGGCAGCAGTGATAAATATCAGCACTAGACCATTAAGAGAAGGAGATATTTACTGTACTGTTGGTTCGTGTCTGGCAGACACTGTGTTTCTTTTCCCCTTAAGCATGACAGTTTATTACCATTAGCTCTCTCTTAAAGAAAAGAACACAAAAATGCTATATATTGTACAGTAATCGAGACAGTACTTTTCACTGCTGTGAAATTCATAATCATTTTGAAGATGCATAAGTAATATCTTCTTTTTTTAAAACAAAAACACCGTGAAGTGGTTAGCAAAAGGGTGTTATTCACATGGGAAGCAAAATGAAGCATGAATGGCAACTGGAACTGCTGGGTAGAATTATCACCCTAAAGTTAACTACAATCCGTTGGATTATTTAGCAGCTAAATTCTTAACCTAACAAATGTCAAGGCAAACGAATGGCTATAAACAGAAGTTACAACAGTGTTATTTAATAGCCAGGCACACATAAATATTAATTAATTTTGTGTAGAATCTAAAATCGGGGTCCCAATCTTCATACACTCAAATGTTTATATTGGTAAATCAGGTTTTATGGTGGTGGTGGTGGGGAAGTGTGTTTAAGTTCCCAAATATCTTACTGACAACACACCGGGGCAAAAATGTTGGCTAATATTTAAAATGATGAGTGTCATGTTAATGTACCTTCTCGTAAGTATCTTTTTCACCCCCAAGCAACTGCTTTACGTCCCCTCAGCCAATTTTTCTTCTGAATGTTTAATATTTTCCCATTCAAGTTGATGAAAAAGATTCCACTTTCATTTTTTCCAAAAAAAAAATAAAAATAAAATAAAATGTTCCTGATTGGATAGTTCTTGCAGTATAAGAGAAGAGCAGACAGAGCTAAGGAGCGGAGTTAAGCGCATCATCCGTTTAGAGTTCTTTCATTCCCAAAGTGCTCCAAGTCCAACTCCTCCTGAATTCCATTGACCTTTATCTGGTGCCAATTTAGTGTTGAACTTTAGTTGACCAGATTCTTGTACATGGTCCTGATTCTTAGTGCAATTGTCTAAGGCACAAGATGGGGAAGGGGAATATGCCTATTTTCTGCCTTCCTCTCTACAATCATTTCCTTCAACATCTGCAGCCTCTGTAGCTTTTTACAATGGAAGACCACAGGAGGAAACCTCTCCCTTTGGGCCTTTTCAGATTAGAAGTCACAGACCAACAAGGAAGCCATAAAGTGATGAAGAAGGCAGTAACAACGAGGAAAAAAGCATTCCTGAGAACCTCAAGTCAATAAAATAAGCTCAGAGAACGCCTCAAAAATCATAAAAATATTTCTAAAGCAATGAAAAATAAGGTAGAAAAACAGAACATTGTCTTCTAGAGCAGCAAACATTCCAGAAAACTGGATGACAAATCCTGGCATCGTTTTTAGAATGATCACTTGAAGGACCTTATAAATATATAAAGCTTCGACAGGCTCAAGGATAGGATAGCTCCTGGTGTCTTGGCACCATTCTTTACTGCTAACGCCTTCACATCTCCTTTATCAGCTGTGTACAATAAAGTCTATCAAGGAGAGAAGCAACCTGGAATTAAGAAAAACATCCCAACAGCGAGAAAAATTAACCAGTGGAACAGTTTGCCTCAAGAAGTTGTGGGTGTTCCATCATTGAAGTTTTTAAGAGACTGGGCAGCCATTTGTGTGAACTGGTATAAGGCCTACCGCTTCAGCAGGGAATTGGACTAGACCACCTCCAAGGTCCCTTCCAACTCTGTTATTTTTTATTTTCCTAAGCAACCCTTATTTTCATTTGCAACCCTTCATGACATAGAGCAGGGCTGTCAAACTCGTGGCCTATGAGCCGGATGCATCACGCGCTGGCCACGCCCACGCCCGGTTTAGCGAAGGGGGAAAAAGTCCTGATACATCACGTGACACTGCCATGACGACGTGAGTTTGACACCCCTGACATAGAGTGTTGCAAATGAACAAGACGGACAGGCCAAGTTTGCTTGACATGCATTATGGGGTGGGGTGGGGTGGGAATTCAGTCAGGGCAAAAGAAGCAGGCCAAGCTCCACAAATCTAAGAGTTGTGGCCTACTTCCTGTGCAAATCAAACTTTGTGATACCTAATGCTGAATTCTTCCCTTTAGACCTTTCTTTAACTATACTTTTAGCATCCATTCAGCACTCTTGGTACAGCTTGTATGGTTATATTAACTGCAGATCCCTGCTTATATTTCTTTCATTTTCAACCCAGACATTCATAAATTGCCTATTAAGGGCTAGAGGGCATTGCAGCAGGATGCAGAGTCCATGTCGTGGGTGGATAAAATGTTGGGTGGAGTTAAGGAGAAAAAAAATTCTGATTCCTATTCAGACAAGAAACTAACTCAGTAGCTGGTGTCAGATCAGCAATTTATTCCTGAAATTATATATATATATAATTATATATAATTATATATAACAATTGTCACCTAATCCGATAGACAATGACATCATACATATATATAAAATAATGATATGAATAAGGCTGTACTAAAGAATTAAATAAGAACATGCTATTTATTTAAGGTGTGTTGTTTCATCCCCTGCTTTCCTTTAAGACAGATATTCATAGAGATTGTAGCTCACACCATTATTACTTTTCCCCATTCCTCAACCCTGTCCCAGTTTGGCTTAATGGAGCTTCTGCGAAAACTGATTAAATTGCTCAGAAAAAGAATATGATAAATCCTTCCTTTACTGCACCATTTCAGATGGAGATAGGGAATCATATTTTAATTAATATCATATCACACAGTCCAAAAGCTCTTTGCCAGCGAAAAGCTTGCTAAGCTAAAATATTTCATCCTCACTGCTAGCATTCTCAAGACACCATTCTTGGATCCGACTGCTTTGCATAACTTTTGTCCAGTCTCTAACATTCTCTTTTTAGGGAAGGTTGTTGAGAAGGTGGTAGGCACTCGGCTTCAGGGGGTCCTGGATGAAGCAAATTATCTGGTTCCTTTTCAGTTAGGGTTCAAGCCAGGCTGTAGCACTGAGACTAGATTGGTTATTCTGGTGGATCACTTCTGGAGGGCTCGGGATGGGGTTGGTGCATCTGACCTGACTCTCCTGGATCTTTCAGTGGCTTTCAATGCCATTAATCGTAGTCTCCTTCTGGACCAGCTCCAGGTTGGGAGTTGGGGGGGGCACCGATTTGCAGTAATTCTCCTTCTTCCTCTGTGGCCCATTCAAGTCAAATAGGTGCATTGGGGCAATCAATGTAGGCTAGAATGCCCATTCAAGTCAGTGTTGAAGAGGGGGTACATATTGAGCCCTAGGCCCCATAATACATAGCATCTGAGGACTCAGGTCATTTACCCTTTTTCCTTAATAAATACATAAGATCACTGGGAGAAATCATCTGGCAACACGGGGTCCAGAATCATCAGTGTGCTAATGATAACAAGTTTGATATCTCGCTCCAGGTCAGCAAAGTGATGATGTCCAGATGTTGGTCCATTGCCTGGAGCCTGGATGGGGAAGAACCAGGTTTGACTCAACCCCAGAAAGATGGAGTGGCTCTGGATTTTTGAAGTGACACCTTCCCCCTCCAGATCTGGTAGCTTCAGGGGTGGGTTCTAACTTACCTCGCTGCTGGTTCGCTTCCTCCCGCGCTGCATGGCCACGCCTCGGGGGTGCGCGCACATGCATGTGCAGTAATTTTTTTAAAAAAAAGTTAAAAACAAGATGGCAATGCATGCGCAGTTCCGGAAACTTGGCTTCTGCGCATGCGCAGAAGAATTTTTTTTTTAAAAAAAAGATAATTAAAAAAAAAAGATGGCGGTGCCCACGGACCGGCACCGACCTAACCGGATCGGTGACGTCATCGTGACGTCACCAGCGGGTTGCTACCAGTTCGGACGAACCGGTCTGAACTGGTAGGAACCCACCTCTGGGTAGCTTATTATCTTTGACTCTTGCATTCCCCTCAGACAGAGTGAGCACACAACTTGTGGATCCTCCTCATCTCACCACTCCTGCTCAAGAATTAGGGGACAGCTGTGGCAAGTGGGCCTTTGCACAAATCTACTTTGTGCACCGATTTTATGCATTCCTCTACAGGAGCCTTTGCATCCTTGTCACTTCCTGATTGGATTTATTTATTTATTTATTTATTTATTTATTTATTTATTTAT
>QLTV01003430.1:802337-816369 GCA_003457575.1 Thermophis baileyi
TAAGAAATAATTATTCTTACAGCCGACACTGTTTAGCCCGTCAGCTAAACAGTGTCGGCTGGCAGGCCCGCGGGGGAGGGCCCGCGGGGGAGGGCCTGCCCCGGCTCTCTGGAACCAGTTACCACCTGAGATCCGGACCACCCCCACCCTATTGGCCTTACGAAAAGCAGTAAAGACCTGGCTTTTCCGGCAGGCCTGAGGCTGCAATCTCGTGGTTGTAATCTGCGAGATCCGGCCATGATGGGATATGCATCAATTTTAAATTGTTTTAATGTTTAATGTTTTTAATGTTTTATTATTGATTAGGATGTTTTTAATGTGTTTATGATGTTTTTAATGTTTTTTGTTTGTTGTTAAGCCGCCCAGAGTCCTTTGGGAGTTGGGCGGCATACAAATATAATAAATATAATAAATATATATATATCACTGTGGCAAGGCAAGATGTTCTCAATTGGGACAGAACTGTAAAATGATGAAATGATTAAGGGTCCCCCCCTTCTTTGTGCTTGTCAAAGAGACACCAGAAACTCCTTAACTAATTAACACACCTGGGAATAGGCACATCTGTTAGGCAAAGAAGCTTGGTTGTTGGTGGCTGTTGGTTGTTGGTGCTGGGGTTGTGTTTGTGCTGTGTGGATTAGAGAGTTAAATGCATTAAAGAACTCTTGCAGAAGGGAAGATACCCTGAACTTAACCCAGCAGAAGCAAGCAGGATCAGAAAGAGATCTGCAGAGTGGACTGGCTGTTGCCATACTTCATGATTAATGAACAAATGTCACCATAGAGAGCTTGACCAAGGTGTTGGAGTTCCAAAAACCAAGGAAGGAGATTTTCTTCTTCTTTCTGTTTTCCTCTCTAGGCTAAACCCAAATATGCTTTTTTTCAAAAGGCAACTGGACTTTCTTTGTTTTTGCTTGAAGATGTTTCGCTTCTCATTCAAGAAGCTTCTTCAGTTCTGAAACTTCACTCAGAACTGAAGAAGCTTCTTGGATGAGAAGCGAAACGTCTTCAAGCAAAAACAAAGAAAGTCCAGTTGCCTTTTGAAAAAGCACCTTTGGGACAACCATGATCTGGATGACTGAAAATCTCCATAGACAGATCTCTAGGCTAAAAGCAAGTCTGAAGAAGTGAAAATCCTGAAGCTACATACCACAGTGAGAGGACACCAAAGTTGTGATAAGGAACACCTGTGTGGATCAGAGGAATAGAATGAGACACTTAAGAGCCAATAAACAGCCACATAAAGTAATGTCTATATAGAAATGCTACATAGTTTCTTATGCTAAGGCTTTGTGTTTTTGTGTGTGTGTGTGTATGTATGTACGTACAAGTAGTCCTCGAGTTATGACCACAATTGAGCCCAAAATGTATGTTGCTAAGTGAAACATTTGTTAAGTGAGATTGCCCCATTTTATGACTTTTCTTGCCACAATTGTTAAGTGAATCATTGTATTTGTTAAGTTAGTAGCATGGTTGTTAAGTGAATCTGGGTTCCCCATTGACTTTGCTTACCAGAAGTTCGCAAAAGGGGATCACATGACCCCGGGACACTACAAGCCGTCATAAATATGAACCAGTTGCCAAGCATTTGAATTTTGATCACATGACCATGGGGACGCTGCAAGGGTCGTAAGTGTGAAAAACAGTCATAAGTTACTTTTTTCAGTGCCGTTGTAACTCTGAACAGTCACTAAACAAACTGTTGTAAGTCGAGGACTACCTGTATGTATTTTTTACTAGACAAGCACTGTAATAATAATAAAAAAACCCACTGTAATTTAAAATAGAAGAATTCCTGCATCTGGAGAATTCTTGTCCCTTTCCCCACAGCCCAGCAATCATATATTAAAAACACTGCCATGACACTCAGATGACTCTCTCAGGATCTGTTTTGTTCCCTGGTCAGAGTCCTGTTCCCCCCAGAAATTCCCAAATTCCCAATAACCACTGGTTTGAAGCAATGACTAAATAAGGGTAAGGATTTCTTTGTAATGCTTGTTGTTTCCTGTGGGGGGGTGGGGGGGTGATGCACAACTATTCACAGAGTTATTGTGCAGAAAACTAAGAAGGAGGAACAAAATCCATGCAGCTTTGAGCTCCCGTTCAAAAGGCAGCATCAAATAAATAAATGAGAGGTTAATATTAGAGCAGTTATAATCTTGGATGCTCCTTATAGTTGCTAGAACATCTGCTAGAACAGGGGTCTCCAACCTTGGCAACTTTAAGACTTGTGGACTTCAACTCCCAGAATTCCTCAGCCAGCTGGCTGAGGAATTCTGGGAGTTGAAGTCCACAAGTCTTAAAGTTGCCAAGGTTGGAGTCCCCTGTGCTAGAACATGCCAACTACTTTCAAATCACCTGCATTGATACAAAGCTGCTAAAGCTCAGGGGTGTCAAACGTGATGACAACGTGACGTATCGTGACTTTTTCCCCCTTCGCTTAAGTGGGGGTGGGGGTGGCCAGCGCGTGACACATCCAGCCCGCGGGCTGTGAGTTTGACACCCAAGCATTAGCTGGTAGCAGATTCCAATTTAAAATCAAAGATGAAGTTTCCTTTGAATCATGTTCGATTCCTGAGGACTGCCTGTTTACGTCTGTGTAATTTTCTTGAAGACAAGGTGGATTCTTATTGCCTTTGGGGGGGGGGGCTGTTTTTAAACCTCCCTGCCTGGACAGCAGGCCTAGAATCTGACTGTGTTCTTACCTTTGATGACTAACCAGTTTCAAGCCTGCTTAGTTTTTCTAAGATCAGCTAAGGATGCCTAGGTTTTCCTACTTGCTGTTGCTGCAATGTTTTCACTCAGCTACTCTATGAAGGAGGGCGTTTTTTTAGAGACATGTTCCTTCACTTAAGATCAAGTGCCACCAACGTGAAACTTGATTCTCTAATTACTGATGGTGCCATTGCCCACTTCAAGTTATTAACATAATTTCCTTCTGTGTTATATTTCGATCATGAATTTACATTTCAGTTCAGGAAAAACTGATTTATGCTATTATGAAATAATGAGCATAGTAAGACCGACTCTTCTAGACATCAGAAGAGAAAAACTGTACAGCCATCCACTTCATTTGTTGAGGATAACTTGCTTGTTAAGAGAATTCAGCCTTTTAATTAACCGGTTGCCGATTATAGTATGAGCAGGAAATCCTACATCTGTACTTTGAAGTAGAAATCTTGCAAGCTGTCCTGTTTAGCATTTGAGGACTTAACAGAAGAAATACAGCACTTTAATACATAAAATATATCCATATCAGGAAGCAGAAGAAAAAACTGGATTGAGATATATATGTATATATATAGTATATTTAATATCCCACCTTTATTTTCTTTTTTATAAATAACTCGAGGCAAACATACCTAATACTCCTTTCTCCTCCCATTTTCCCCACAATAACCCTGTGAGGTGAGTTGGGCTGAGAGACTGTGACTGACCCAAAGCCATCTAGATGGTCTCTCATATCTAAGTAGAACTAGAACACACAATCTCCTGGTTCCTAACCTGGTGCTTTAACCGCTAGATCAAACTGGAGATATCTATATTATCTCTTCCACAATTGTTTTACAGCTCCTGGTATATACTTCCAATCTCTGATTATTTTCATACAAAGTATACTACTATTTACATAAAGTTCCAGTGAAGGGTTAAATCTGTTTTGAAAACTAATCCTCTCTCTCTCTCTCTCTCTCTCTCTCTCTCTCTCTCTCTCTCTCTCTCTCTCTCTATATATATATATATATATATATATATACATATATATATATATATATATATGTTTTTTTCTCTGTTAAATCACCTGGTATACCCAAATATGGGAGGAAACATACTGCTTCCTTTTTGCCTTTCGGCCCCTCCACGGGCCATCCAGACAGTTAATTACAAACGACAGTCCGTTTCTATATGTTATATTTTTACATAAATAAAGGGAGACTAGTATAGATCTATTTCAAGCTATTTAGCTCTCATCAGCTAGCTCAAAACAAGGTTGCAATAAACTTTCTTTTTTTTGATTAAAAATAAAGTTATTCAATTCATGTAAGTTATTGGAAGGTTGACAGCTTTCATTTCATCCATAGGAGGATTGATAAAATGTGTTTTATCTAAGTTATGAAATGTATCCGAAAATCAATAGGTTAGATTCACACAACTAATATAAAAAAACGTAAAACGTATGGTTTGCTCTCAGTGAGCAATGAGATATAACACAAAAGGTTTTGGAACACAACTGCACTTTTCTTTTTTGCTTGCTGTCAAACTAGTTTATTCATTATATGATAATAACCGATCCATTTTATGGATTAAAGTAATCATAATTTCTTAATCTTCAGTAATTGGAGGTAATCTTTTTTCTTTTCTTTCTCTCTTTTTCCTTTTTCTCTTTCTTTCGGATGCATTTGGACCTCCTTGAGTTTGGGAAAATTCAAGATGACGGCCTTGGATTCACTTACAGTTGAAAGAGCTCTTCAAATATGATACATTTTATTCACACAATATCTCAATATAATTGTGAGAAGTTGGTCTATGGTGGTGTACAGGGGTGGGTTCCAACTTACCTCGCTGCCGGTTTGCTCCCTCCCGCATGCGCAGTAACAAAAAATCCAAAAAATAAAATAAAAAAATAAATTAAAAAAACCCAAAGCAGAAAAAAAGATGGCGACTGCATGCACAGTGCTGGAAGTTGGCTTCTGCACATGCTCAGAAGGAAAATAAAAAATAAAAAAAATTCAAAAAAAATATTAAATTTTTTTTAAAAAAAATTAAAAAAAAGATGGTGGCCCCCACGGACCGGCACCGACCGATCCGGTTCGGTGATGTCATTGTGACATCACCAGTGGGCCGCTACCAGTTCGGGAGAATCTGTCCGAACCGGGAGGAACCCACCCCTGGTGGTGTAATGCTGAATGTATTTAGCACCATTATTCTAAAATCCAGGTTAAAAATATAGGAATATGCACACACTTTATCAAACCTCACATCATGGAGATCTGGGATGCATGCATTGTCAAATGTATAGTATTCCATGTAAGCTTCCTTTTGATCACACACAACATATTGCTAGAATTCCTGCAGTCAGGAACTTATTATTGGTGATAGAATCTCCCTCACTTTCTGCATGCTAGTGCTGCAGTCAGGCAACTCATCCACCAATAAGAGAATTGTTACTCTACACCAGGGGTGTCAAACTCGATTTCATTGAGGGCCACATCAGGGTTGTGTTTGACCTTGGGGGGGCCAGGTGGGTGTGGTTGGGTGGGCGTGGCTGGGGTGGCCATGGCCAGATCGACATCACTCATGTCGGGGGCACCTGTGGTGGCCCAGGCAGAGCTGGGGGGGATCCATTGTCTCTAGCGGAGGAAGGCAAGACCTTGTACTCCAGAGGAGCCTCACCGTCCCTCTTAGGCCACGCGGAGGACCTCCGAACTATTGTTTTCTTGTTACATTTAACATAGAGTAACAGAGTTGGAAGGGACCTTGGAGGCCTTCTAGTCCAACCGCCTGCTCAAGCAGGAGACCCTATACCATTTCAGACAAATGGCTGTTCAGTCTCTCCTTAAAAGCCTCCAGCGATGGAACACCCACAACTTCTGAAGGCAAGCCGTTCCACTGATTAAGTGTTCTCACCATTAGGAAATTTCTCCTTAGTTCTAGGTTGCTTCTCTCCTTGATTAGTTTCCATCCATTGTTTTTTGTCTTGCCTTCTGGTGCTTTGAAAAATTTAATAATTAACAGGAAAATACAGAGCATAGCAAGGGCCACACTGGATCAGACCCTAGTGGTCAGAATTCTTGGCACAGTTATGGGAAGCCCATGCAGTTGAAAGCAGTAATAACTTCCGGTTTGTGACATAAACTAGAATACAGAGATGTCCTGTAGCTTTTGTTATAATCCATCAATAACCCCTTTTCCATGAACTGTTTGATCACTTCAGGCATGTCAAATAGATGAGTATCACTATATATTATCAGGGCCAATTTCCTCATTTAACTTTTCATAACCATGAAATGGTTTTGGAATGGACATGATATTTCAGGAACTTGGCATCAGTGTGTAGTGATCTGATTGCAGGAACTGATGTTTTTGGAAGTGAATGATGGAAGCAGTAAAGAGAACTCTAAACAGGGACCAGTTCCATTTATACATCCGAAAGCTCAGTTTTGAAATATCGCAAAACTATCTTTGTCATCTTTTTTACAAGCTGTGCAAAAAAGTGACTTCTTCGTGTTCAGTTTCAAGCGAGAGTACTTGGTGCCTCCAAAAAAAAATTTTCAGCAGCAAAAATGTCCCTTTAAAAAGCATCATAATAAAAACGAAAATTCAGATATTATTAGCAAAGTTGCTTAAACGGGCTTGCAGGCATTTATATTTATGGTGAATAAGAAATGCTTCTCCATCTGGGCACTACAAAAAAAATATCACCATAAATATAAATGCAGTAGCCATTTGGTTCTGTCTGCTAAGGAAATTAGCCTGGAGGAAAACAATATAATAATAACTGGAAAGGTTGCAGTGACCTATAAATGTGCTCATGCTTTTCATAAATATTGATATATCTTTACAGGAATTTTTCAACATCTTGGTGTGAAGAAATTAGCACCTCAATTCAGTGCAACTTTCAGTATAATTTGGTAAAGAATAATTATTAATACATTGAGTTTATTAATTATAATAATAAACTGTGTATATATTGCGCATACCCAAGGTTTTGGCTTATTTAAATTTTTTGCAACCCCCTGTGGAGATTTTTTTTTTTAAACTATCATTTCTATAAAGGCTCATAAGTCTTAATAGCAGACATACCTAGTGAGATGATCCACTGGTGATACTTAACCATTTCTAAAACGAGAACTAGTGTTTTTGGAGCATGGTTTTTTAAAGTTATATATAATTGTAAGCTTTTGTGGAGCTGATCAAAAATGATCGTATCTGCTCTACCTATTCAGCTACCTTAAGACGTGCTTTTTTTTTAATTATCAGAAAAAAATGAGATCAACTAATTTAATTATTAGAAAAAATTATGATCAGCTAATTTGATGCATACATAAAAGATGAAAAAAGCAATACCCTGTGGAGAGTGATGCTAGCTAAATAGGCTTTAAATAATGATGTCCTTCAGGCATAGTGTTCAATGGCTGGAGACTAAGAGGGTATCAAAATATCCTTTGAAACTCCAGTAGAAGACATTTTAATTTCCAATATATTCTGAGACATAGCAAGGTGACTGAATATTGGCTAGTGCCCTATGCAATTGAACAAAGAAACAAAAATCAACTAATTAATTAAATTTGTATGGTCAGCCATCTTAAATACATGACATGGGACAGTTATCCCTTTTGGCTCATAGTGAATACTTATTCCATTAATACTCTAATCTTTTAACTCTATTCCATGTCTATCATTGCTTTAGCCGCCCAGAGTCCCTTGGGAGTTGGGCGGCATAGAAATACAAATAATTAAATTAAATTAAATTAAATTCTTTGATTCTGATTGGAATAAACTTTGTTCTGTTTTGTTCTTTGGTTCTTAGATAGCTGTTATATTTTAGCTGAAGTCCTCCTGTCTGTGCCAATTACACCTACATAGACAGATGCAGGAGCCTATTTCATATAACTGTGCCCATATAGAATTTTTTTTTACATTACCTGTCCTTTTTTACATTACCTCTCTCCCTCCCTCCCTTCCCCTTCCCCCTCCTTCTCTTTCTCTGACCAAAGGGAGTTACAAACTGTGGGGGCAGCTGTTGAAAAAGCCCATTTCTAGCCTTCTCATATGACAAACTCATAAGGAGGAAGTGGACCATGTTCAATCTGGTTGGAGGGGCAGGTGAATACAGGAGAAAGCTCCTTTAGATAACCATGGAGGTTATCTTTAAAGATGACAACCAGCATCTTGAATTGCATTGGAAGCCAACTAGCAACCAGCTCCCAAAGCAACAAGGTCACTAATCATCATAAAAAGTATACTATTTGCTTCAGTTCCAGAACAAATACATACATCAATCATCCATGAAATTGTTTTTATCGTAAGTGTTTACTTTGAAAATTGGCTACCTGCCCTGAGTGTAAGTCATACTTGAAAAGCAGAAAGGAACAATGAGGCCAAGAATGACATGTGCAATTGCCACCATTGTTTAAAAGGAGATGGTTTCCATCACATTGTTCCTGATGGTGAAGAGTAAGAAGACTTTTTAGAATTCTTCTTAGTGCTAATGTCATTATCTCTATAGCATCCTTTCCCTGCATCATTCCCATAGAATCTGCCTGGTCAGTTCAATTCGGAAGAGCTAGCACACTCCAGGTTCCTTTTCATTAAAAATGCCATCTATCAAGACCCAGGAAGTGTGTCTTTCCATCACAATGTCTGGCCCCAGGAATGAGCCCCCCTCCCCCCGAGATCTGAATGGCTCCCACCCTATTGGTATTTTGCTTCTTTGCTCAGGTTTTTGGCAAAGTTGGCTATAGACTCTGGGAGTTGTTTTCGTTTGTTGCAACTTGCTTTGTCATCCTGCCAAACTTACCTTTCTTTGGTCTCTTGTAGCTTTTTCTTTTTAGTTTCTAAATAATGTCTAAACTGCCCAGTGTTATTGGGAGTTGGGCAGCATATAAACTTAATAATTCTTTATCTTCATTATCATTGTCCACAGAGATAAGGATGGGGTGGGGTGCGATTTTTCTAAGAATGTATTGCTTTCCAAATACCAGTGCAATTGTTCACCCCTTATAGCAAGAACTGAGCATCAACATGAAGACCGAAGAGATTTGCTATTTAATAGTTTGAAATTTAGGCTACAATAAATCAGTTGCTGTCCAAGGTGCTTGTCTGTTCTGTTGGCTTTGGGGCAACTTTTTTCCACTTATTTTCGGATGGCAAATTTCATACCAGTCTTACCATAGAAAGCCTATTGCAAGTGGCAGTTCCCAGGGCTTATGTAATTATAGGGTTGCAACAAAATGCAGTGTGTTTGGGAAGGTAGGTGTTGCAGTAATCTTGTTGTCAAAAACCTCTCTGCACCAAGTTGTCTTTTAGGGCATTTTCGCAAAACAGCATGCATTGGAGTGGCTATAACAAATTTGAATAAATAAATAAAGCTAAAATGTTTAGACTGTCTGCAACAGGGGTTCCCAATCCCTGGGCCAGGGCCCACTACCATGCCTTGAACCATTTGGAACCAGGCTGTGGAAATGGGCAAGTGTGCATTCATCCCCACTTATGCAAACAGCGTAAGTGCCCGCACACTCCATTTGCACAAGCAGTGGGTGCATGTTCCTGCTATTCGCACGAATGGAGCTGCACAGGTGTGCTTGCCCACCACACGTGCGGAACCATCCCCTGTGCCCTCCCCGCCATTCCGCAAAACTGGAAAGACTGGGGAACTCTGGTCTGCAAGGAATGACAAACCTTTCAAATTTGCTCTCCCCCCTCCCTTTGTTTTTTTTTAAAGGTGAAATTCTCTGTATCATACATATGAAGAACATTACGTATTATGAACAGTTCTAAATAAAAATAAGCTGTAATAACAAAATAGAATTCCAAAACATTGAAGGAGTGAATGAGTTGGTTTCTCTTTCTTGCACATTCCTTTTTTGTTGTTGTTAACAATACACTCCTCATTTCTTGATGAAGAAATGTACACACCTGTTAAATTCTTGGTTAGCAATGAAATCAATGAAATTCTCAGCAGAATCCTTAGGAATGCTGTTCTGTTAACAGGATGGAAGTAAAATCCCTTCCTTCCATTCTCTGTGGAGTTTTGATGAATGGAGTGAGATTGTGTGTGGCATTTTATTCTTCAGGGCAGGGAGTAATTTATCTTGAGGCAGCACTGAATTTTTTTTCTCCCCTGAATCACATATATGCACAGAGAGATACAAGAGACATCTACCATTCTTAATCCTGATTCATACATGTATATGTGCAGGAATATTCTTCATGCTGTTCCCTTTTGGATTAAGCAAACCCTATGAAAACTACAAGAAGAAAATAAGAAACAGTGAGCCAAATTAAAGTCATAAAAAAAAAGAGAGAGAGAGAGAGCTAAATTTAGTTTATACCAACAATGTATCTCTATATAGCTTTTCTTATGCTTGCAAACCATTCTTGCTTCCCACATATTGATCTACTTCATACACTGACTTTTGTCTTTTACATTTCTCACCTCTCTTTTTGAAGATTTCATAAACTCTAGACAGTTATGACTTTCTCGGTCTTCTCCGTCCTCTTTTGACCCTTTCATTCTTCCTTCATACATTTATGAGCTTCAATTGCTCTATGATCAAACACCTCAATGCACTTCTATTATGAATCACTTTTTATTTCAGTTTGTCTTCATTCAGTAACCTTTCATTCCTGACCCTATTTTTTTTAACCTGACATAACCGATTCTCAATTCCATATAATTCCAAAGCAAAAGCATGTTCTTATACAAAGCCACATTCGCTCTCACAACAGACCACTTACTCTCCATTAGTAGATTCAACCCACATTTGCAAACCTTCAAATTTCTGCATCCATTTCTCCATCTTTAGGAGGTATTCCATGAAGATTCTTAAACTTAATTATTTTTTTTTTACCCTTTCTGCATAATTTGTTTACGAATGAAGGCAAATATATGTCTCCCAGGATAATGTTAATAGCTGGCCATCAACACCCCAATCAACAACTAAAAAACCACACACAACCAGGAACCACATTAATACTACAGATGGCCTAGCCCAAAGCACACACTCTGCTAGAGAGAAGTTCCCTGAGGATGGGCTCCATCACGAGTCCGAAAGCTTGAAAGACTAAACCTCTGGTCCCAGTGACCAACCCAGATTGGATCCTGAAGTAGTTCACTCTATTTTCACTATCAATCTGAGCAATGTTTACTTCCTGAAAATGGGATGTCTAATCTTTATTGCATCATAAAATCTATCTAAACATTAATTGCAGATCATTTGGATTTTCAGCCAACATGAGATCATCTGCATAAAGATGTAGGCATACATTCATACCCCAAATTGGCGTCTTTCTAATCTTGCCACAAGCATAAATACATTTAACACATTAAACATCTAAAGGGAATATCATACACTATTGCACCTGGGCCCTTCAGTTAGAATGTGCTAGAAACTGAGAAAATTCAGGAATACATCAGGAAACATTTATTACAGAAATTCGTTTATTTCTTTAAAAAAAATGGTAACAAGAAACATTGAATAAGATTACTTTTAGTTTGGGAATGTTGGTGCAGCTATTTAAGCATTATGTTCCATGATATATATTTACAATAATTGTTTCACCGTTGCTCATTTTTCTAACTTTAGTTGCCTTTTGATTCACTTCTATACTTATATCTGTTCCTCCTGCCCCACCCCCAAAATTTCTGCATTAAAATACATAGAAATTGTTGATTTCTCCTAATACATACCGTAAGACATTTCCCTTTAGGACACAGTTGACTTACTCATATTTGCCAATGATTTTCTCAAATGTCTATATTGTTTATAAACTACACACTTTCTGCATACATAGTGCACATATTTTCTGTTTGTTTTATGACTAAATTGTATTGAAAAATGTATAAACACACATTGGACTCTGTATTGGTTTGCAAATCCAATATATTCATATTAAAATGCTAATATTTTATGATTTATCCACAAATAATGCAGACACATTTTAAAGTTGGCATATTTTGAACTTCTGTGCAAAGAAAAAAAAAAGAATGCTGACTTAAGAAAGTTCTACAAGAGGCAACAGAACCATGTTGAATACTTCTTTGGGGCAAATTTAAAAGGAGGAAGGAAAAAAATGGAAGAAAAAGTATTGTCTGTATAGAAAGAGAATGAAGTAATTGACAGAAGTCATAATTCTTCTACTTCTTGGCCAATAATTCAGTACAATGTACAGGTATGATATATATCTCTGGTATTTTGCTTTTCAACTAGGACTTTTTGTGTAGGTAAGTGCCCACTTGTAAATATAGCACTCAGAGTGGAAGTGTACATGACAATGATGAGCTATTACCTAACAGCTACGTTCAATCTGCAAATTGAAAAAGTCTGTATATCAAATCTACAGGTTTGGAAGAAATATTCTGGAATGCCAAAAGCATAGAACAATAGCTAAATGTTCTATTAAAAGTACTTCTAAGCCTTTGAAGTGGAAACAATACACAAAAGGACTTTCATTGCTTGATAATAGGCATCCCGGTTAAATAACTAAGAAAGCACATTTCAAATAAAAGGGTTTTGAAGATTTGCTGTGCCTTATTTTATTTAATGCCAAAGAGCCCCCATTTCAGTCTCTGAAGGCAGTGGAGGAGAAACATTTAGAGCAGTGGTTCCCAATGTGGGGCCCATGCCCCACAGGGGGGCAATTTGATTTTTAATGGGGGCAATTCAAAAATGAGCTATTAACTGAATTTTTGAAAGCCCGCTAATTGTTCTTATATATATATATATGTGATGAAACAGCTGTGTTTCATTTACCTATTGTTGTCTTTGTTAAAGTGCATTTCCTAGGGCCTGGTCTGAAAAGGATATCCCAGCTGGGGGGAGGAGGGAGCAACTGCCAGCCAATCAGATGTGTTCCCACTTAGGATCATGGGACTGCCAGAGTCTCTCTCTTTCCTGTGGGCTTTGCTGCTGGGTGGTTGCAGGGAGAGCTGCTCTGTGGGGAGACAGAGTGGATGGCTGCTGGGGGAAGCCCAGCAGTGAGGATACAGAACCAGGACCCAAGTCTAAGTAAGAAATTGTTAGATTTACAGTTATTTTTAGTCTGGGTTTTCCCAGGCCGTATTTTACAAGACTTTTCCTCTCAGAGCAATCTGGGGCTGGGCCACGCATGTGTAGGCCTTGTCAGGCCTGTGTGATTCACCTCCATCTACTGAACTACCAAAGCATATCCCCACTAAGCTGCAGGTTCAAACCGAGTGGGCGAGTAGGGGGGTCATAGGTTACAACCCCCCTTTCGTTCATGACAATCTTATTATTCATAAATTAAGCTAAGAATGTTTTTTAAATTTCCCTCTTTCTGCGCCATCTTCTTTTAATAGTTATTTTTTGTAATGATTTGCATCATTTCATAAGTTTTTCTCATTTATTTCTTTTAGTCACAAACCCTATGCATAAAATGAGTAGTGCAAGCAAGAAAAAAGTTTGTCAGTATTCATAAGAATATTTAAAACTTGGCTTCATACCCGCTATCCATGATGAACGGTCACCTTTCTGCCTCTTATGCCAACAACGCTTGACCAACGAATCAATGAAACAAGGTAGTCTTGAGGCGCATTTGAAGGCGAAACATAGTGTGTACATACAGATTTAAATTACTTCAAGTCTTTAAAGGAGAAGTTTGAAAAAAGATCAACAATAAAGTCTCTGTTCACTGCACAGTCGTACTCTTGAGGCTAGTTATGAAATTTCTTTACTCATTGCTAAATCTGGAAAAAAATCATACTATAGGGGAGGATTTAATTAAACCATCAATATCAGCATTCCTTAAAATAGTTCTGGAAAAATATGACAAAGATGTGAAAGCCATGCCACTCAGTAACAATACTGTTAGCAGAAGAAATGAGTGAAGATATTGAAACACAACTTGTTGAAAAGCTGAAATCAAGAAAATTCTCAGTACAAATGGATGAATCAACTCTGAGAGTCAATGAGGCCATATTGATAACCTATGCAAGATATATTGATAAAGGTGAATTTGCTGAAGAAATATTATTCTGCAAATCATTAGAGACCACCACAACCGCTACTGATATATATATATATATATATATAATAAGCTAAAAAATTACTTAGATGTCAATAAATATATCAATGGAAAACATAACATCTTGTGCTGCAGATGGTGCTCCTGTTACGCTGGGCAAGAAAAATGGCTGCTTAAAATTGATGAAAGATGAGAATCCAGAAATGCTTCTTGTGCACTGTGTTATTCATAGAGAGAACTTAGTGTCCAAAAATATTTCTCCTGTTCTTAATGAGGTACTAAAATCAGTTATAAAATGTATCAATGCTATCAAAGCTAATGCCAGATG
>QLTV01003430.1:816498-831828 GCA_003457575.1 Thermophis baileyi
CAAATATCTTTGAAAAACTGAATATGTTGAATAAACAACTTCAAGGAACAAATAAAACTCTTGTTGATGCAAAGGTGAAGATATTTGGCTTCATTACATTTATAGAGTTATGTCAAAAACATATTTCTGACAAAAATCTTGACATGTTTCATTGGCTAAAAAAATGTGAGGTGACTGATGTTGCTGTACTTGTCATTGTGGATCATCTGAAAATATTGGCCTCTGATTTGAAGGAAAGATTTTCTGATTTAAAACAAATTGATTTTCCAACATGGGTAATGCAGCCAGTGCTGGTGGATCTATCTGATGTTTCAATGCAGTACCAAGAAGAACTCTCGGAAATCCAAAATGATGAGTCACTTAAAACTTTATTCAATATAAAAGGAGCAATGGCATGGCTTTGTGATGAGACAGAAACTAAATACCCAAATTCAACCTACTTTGCAAGAAAACTGCTGTTACCGTTCCCAGCTTCATATTTAGCTGAATGTGGATTTAGTGCTGTAAATGATTTGCTACAGAAGAAAAGAAATCGACTGGATATCATTGAACGAGGAGACTTGAGAATGAAGCTGACTAAATTGGAGCCTAATATAAAATCTCTCTGCAGCAGGCATCAAGCACAAAGATCTAACTAACTTAAGTAGACTAAAGCTGCAATCCTACAACATTTTCCCAGGAGTAAGCCCCATTGAAGACAATGGTACTTACTTCTGAGTAGACATGCATTGGATTGCATTGTAAATATGATCTTGAGGTGAGCTCAAATTGTACTTTGAATTTGTTAGGTACCTTTATTTTAATATGTATAGTAATTAATATGATCAAAGTATTACAGAAAAAGCTTTCATTAAAATTATTTTATATTTATGCATTTCAGTTCTCTATTATATGTTTTGAAACTTTATTTGCTGTTTTTTCATATCCCTTCATACTATTATTTTTTCAGTTCCTCAGTACTTCTACTGTCTTTTGTTCTTTTATTTTTCTCTTTCATGGATGCCATGTTCTTTGGAACTTGTTTAAACCAAGTTAATGGCCTTTTAGCCTTCCTCCGCATGAGTAGGAGTTCCCTTTTTTGAATAGTAAGAATTATATGTCACGGGGGGGGGGGCATCAGGATTTTAGAGATGCTTAGGTGGGGCATGGCCAAAAAAAGGTTGGGAACCACTGATTTAGAGTGTTGCATTTGTTTATTTACTTCACTGGTAGAACAATTTTGTATCCTTCTCTTTTAATGTAACTCAAAGTTGCAAAATCTAGAATAACAGAATAATAGAGTTGAAAGGGACCTTGGAGGTCTCCTAGTCCAACCCCCTGCTCAGGCAGAAAACCCTATACCAGTGATAGCGAACCTTTTTTTGCTCGGGTGCCAAAAGGGCGCGCATGTGCGCGATAGTGTGTGCGCGCGTGCCCACACCCATAATGCAATGCCCTGCCCCCATGCATGCGCGCACAACCCCCCTGCCCCCCCGCGCATGCACGCAGGCCTCACTGAAGCCTCCGGACTTCCGGTAGGTCCGTTGGGTCTGTTTTTTGCCATCCACAGGCTCCGGAGGCTTTCCTGAAGCCTGGGGAGGGTGAAAACAGCCTCCCCCCGCCCTCCGGAAGACCAAAAATCAGCTGGCCAGTGTGCTGGAGCTGACATAGGGCAACGCCTCATGTGCCCTCAGATATGGCTCCACGTGCCACCTGTGGCACGCGTGCCATAGGTTCGCCATCACGGCCCTATACCATTTCAGAAAAAAATAGTTGTCCAATCTCTTCTTAAAAACTTCTAGTGTTGGAGCATTCACAACTTCTGGAGGCAAGTTGTTCCACTGATTAATTTTTATGTCAGAAAATTTCTAGGTTGCTTTTCTCTTTGATTAGTTTCCATCCATTGCTTCTTGTCCTGCCTTCAGGTGCTTTGGAGAAAAGCTTGACTCCCTCTTCTTTGTGGCAACCCCTGAGATATTGCTATCATGTCACCCCAGTCCTTCTTTTCATTAAACTAGGCATAGCCAGTTGCAGCAACCGTTCTTTATATGTTTTAGCCTCCAGTCCCCTAATCATTTTTGTTGCTCTTCTCTGCACTCAAGGAACTTCTTTCTCACCAGAATGTGATTCATTCCTGCACAAGTCCAAAAGCTTGGTAGACTAAACCTCTAGTCCCAGTGACCGACCCAGTTTGGATCCTGCAACATTATCCTGGGACACATATATTTGCCTTCATTCATAACTCATAGTGGCTACAGATTCTGAAAAGCAATATAACTTTGATTCACTTAAAAAGGAAACTAAAAAACTAATTATAGAAGTATTTTAATACAAATCATTTAATGATCTTGCCTGTGTCTTAATTCCAATAGAATAAAGGACAGATGGACAAATGTCTGGATGTACTGATAATGTGCCATCAAGTCAGTGTCAGCTCTTAGTGCCCACATTGACAGATTTTCTCCAGAAGGGTCTGAACTCAACATGTCCTTCAGTCTTGTGTACCCATTGCTACTGTAATTGAGTCTATTAAACTTGCTGTTAGCCATCCTCTATTCCTTCCTTTCAGAAAGGACGAGAGTGGGAAGAATCTCACTGGAGGTGTAAGGTCCGGCCTCTCCCCCTTATTCAAGAAAGTAAAGACCCTTGAAACTTGGCATTTCAAAAGGAACCTTTTATTGAAAAGAGGTGAAAGCAGGGCAAAATCAAAACAGGCTCTGAGGTCCCTCAGAGCATACAGTTAGAATAAAGGAAAATAGAGACCCCTCCCAACAGTCCGATGTGGATTCAGCCAATCCGTAGGTGTGAAGATGTTATTGTACACGGATCTGACAGGAGGGGGTATCCATTTACCTATTGAAAACAGGGAGCTACTGAGAAGGCTTTTCTGTCTACCAAAGGTGACTCAAGGCATGTGGAGACATAGAGAAGATCTTCTCTATTAACTTTTAGGGGGCAAACTAGTGTGAGAATCTCTGGAGTATTCTGCATCCAAGCCTTTTAACACTTTAAAGTTCAGCACTGATACTTTCAATTTGTGCTTGGGGCCAAGTAGGAAATATAACTGAAGAAAGACAAGGGTGCTTTTATGAATATGATAAAAATGCTGTACCCCTGAAAGTTCTGAAACATTTGTTCTCAAAGCATTTTTGAAGCATGCACAGTTGCACATTTTTAAAAATAAGACTGTTTTGTAAAAATGCTAAAAGGACGCCAAACAATCCTTTCCTCACACTCCGTTGGGTGCCACAGGTGGCATCTAATTGGTGGTAGTGGTGGTGGTGGGAACAGAGAAATTTGAGAATGTTTATTCTGCACTATTTTTTAAAGAAAGAAAATCAAACCCTTCCTTCATATGCTTGGCTTCCCTGTGTTCTATGTGTGTGTTTTTTAACCAGTCTTTTTCTTGCTACTTTCCCAGGAGATGACTCAGAATTTTGGCCACTTTAACTGAGTTGCAAAGCTGTAGGATTATAGAATTTGATGCACCTCAAAATATAATGAGGTAGCTGTAGCCTCTGTGTGAGTTTTTGTGTGGAAATATGATCTCCTTATTTTTTTTTTTTTTAGTCTGCATGTTCTCCGGAGCTTTATCATCTGACTGTCATCTTATAGTTGCTAGAAAACCTCTGAGTTATGTCAATCATACCATTTCTTCCTTTGGGAACTTTCTACTTTGGAAACACTCACAAATGAATCTCAGTGATCTCATTCCATCTTCCATCTTCAGTTCTGTTTCACCAGTTTTGAATTAAAAATATCATCATAAAAAATCAGATTACTTCTGACATTGGATTCACACAATTTATTTAGCCAGAAGTATTATAAACCTAGTACCTGCATTTACAAAACATGTTGACCTGTGTTGTAGCCTTGGTAATTTGGGGAGAGTGAATGTGTTGTATGAAGCTAGATGTTTGGTTAGTTTTGGGTTCAACATATAGTATTGATATAAGATGGGTTAATTTAGTACCCAAGTTAAGCAATTGTGAAATAGCTTTAATGTAATGAAGAAAGCAAGTGTGTGTTGATCAGCCAGAATCTACTTCAAATATGGAGTTCGGAGGGATTGATATTTGATTTGAATTTGAGATTCAAAGGTAAAAAGATTTGAAATGAACCCATTCAAAGTTGGAGATTTAATCTGATAAATTAACACACTAGGAAGTTTCAAAAAGCCAGCAGCTGCTTTACTTTTTGATAGAATGTAATGAAAATATCAGAGTAGCAGATATTTTAGAGTATATTGTCCTCAATATGCTTAAGACTTAGGATTCTAAAAAGAAATCTTTTTCTTCAGAAACAAGAAATCCAACAGGTACACAATCTCCCTGCATTTCTTTTCTTGAAAGGTTAGAAAACCCTATGTCCTCTAATTGTCATTGAATGAGCAATGCAATAATTATACTTATGACTAAAGTTAGAGTTGAGATTAAAGTTAATTTTTAGTCTCAGTTTTTTATGTGTTGCTCTGATTTCCAGCAACACATTTCTGGATCTTTCCTGGTTTCAGAAAAAGTAACTTCTTGTCATAATCCTAAAATTCATAGTTTCCAAGAAAACAGAAAACCTTGCCTGAAATTTATGGCAAACTCTAAAAGTTTAATCATTCTGATATATGGGCGCAATGGAGCGGAGCCCTGACGAGCCATGTGCTGGGGCTAGGAGGCAGAGGCAGATTTTTTGTTTTCTTGTTTTCCTCCCCAAAAGCTAGGTGGGTCTTATGGTCCGGAGAATCTTATGGAGCAAAAAAATATGGTAGTATTAGGTATGCTCGCCATCTTGAGTTATTTATAAAAATAATGAAGGCGTTATAAAAATAATATAATGAAAAAAAATAAAATGAAGGTTAAATGTGTACTGATATGCATATTAGTCTAGGAAATATGGATCAGTCTAGTACACTTTGTGAGAAACGGACAAATAGCCTATTGGACTACCAGAGTCCATAGGTCTCAGAAGGATAGCAGGCCCTAAAAAAACTACATGAACCAAAGTTTTAGATAGAAAGATTTCAAAGTGTATCAGAACTATTTGTAATCCTGCTGAGCTGTTGCTGTGAAATGTGATTTTGCCAAGTATGTAGTTTTGAAATATATTTGGAATCAGAACGTTGAAACTGTGAGAAATAGGGAACTGAAAGTAGCCGATGGATAGAGGTTTGAGATGTACACAGGTATATGTGGAGACTGTCTGTCAGTAAAAAAAAGAACAAGGAAGTAAGTTGTGAAATGCGTGCAGAAAAGTATAAAAAGAATGTCTTGGGATGAGTTCAGGGCCACTGGCCATAGCAAATCTTTGCTGAACTCAGCTATGTCAGTGGACCTCATTGCAATGGGTTATTGATATGAGTTGTGTTATGATGGCTGTTCATGTTCCAAATTACTCATGAAATAAACCTCTGAATCTTAAAGTAATATTTATTATTTGTGTTGCTGTCTTCTGTTTCTTTTATTGGGGTATTTTTACGACAGTATGTACTGTAGATAAAGATCATCCACAGTGACATTAAGAGTCCATAGGTCTCAGAAGGATAGCAGGCCCTAAAAAAACTACATGAACCAAAGTTTTAGATAGAAAGATTTCAAAGTGTATCAGAACTATTTGTAATCCTGCTGAGCTGTTGCTGTGAAATGTGATTTTGCCAAGTATGTAGTTTTGAAATATATTTGGAATCAGAACGTTGAAACTGTGAGAAATAGGGAACTGAAAGTAGCCCATGGATAGAGGTTTGAGATGTACACGGGTATATGTGGAGACTGACTGTCAGTAAAAAAAGAACAAGGAAGTAAGTTGTGAAATGCGTGCAGAAAATATAAAAAGAATGTCTTGGGATGAGTTCAGGGCCACTGGCCATAGCTACTCCTTGCTGGACTCAGCTATGTCAGTGGACCTCATTGCAATGGGTTATTATGTAAGTAATGTTATGATGGCTGTTCATGTTCCAAATTGCTCATGAAATAAAACTCTGAATCTTAAAGTAAGAATTGTTATTTGTGTTGCTGTCTTCTGTTTCTTTTATTGGAATATTTTTATGACAACTTAAATATAAGGCATAGCCATAAGTCTTTTGAATTGGAAGCTTTGCAGTTAATTTTACCAGCCATATGGTGCCAACAGAACTGATGATTTTTTTAATTCATTAATCTCTAAATATCTGAATAAAATACAATTATCTAGCTTAACAAACCAAGCTGTTTCCTTATAATTGCACTTAACTTATTAAATTTCATAATACTATGACATTTCTTGCAGCAATCTGCTTCATCTTTTTGCAAACTATTTCACTGAAGTTTCAAATTTTGCTTTCTCATGCCAGAAGTTTTGGAAAGAATAACCAGACCAAAGTCTTCTTAAAGGAGAAACTATTGAGCATCTGCCAGGTAGTTTTAAAGATGTCATCAATCATCTAAGACATCAAAATCTTAGGTCAAATTCAGAAGCATATCTGGAAACCTGATTGTGCATGAGAAGATGGACAGAAGAGATGATAATATAATGGCAGAATGATTAGATTCAGAACAGAAAGAATTAATAGATAGGCATATGCATAATTTCTCATAATCTTAATATGATTATCACATAATCGTACATCATTATCAAATTATCTTTGAAGGATTGTGGAGAATAGAGAAGGTGAGGTTATGGAACCCTCAAAGGAAAAAGTGAAATTAAATTTTGCAAAAGCAGATTGATTAATTGAGGAAACATCTACTGACATTTTAGGGATATATCCAAGTATAAAAACATTCTGTCTCTTTGTACTAATATTCTTTATCTGGTGGAGAAATACACAAGACAGAATCCTGGTGCTGTTTTACCATCTTTAAAGTTCTCCAAAAGTTTGTTGCAGAATAGTAATTGTCTATATGACAGAAAGGGAATAATCTCATTGGTATTTAGTATTTAACATAATTTCATATTTCTTCTGAATCAATCCATTTTATGTCTAGTTTGGGGTAGAGCCCTGACATACTCGTGACCGTTGATGTGAAATGCATATTTTCTGCTTTCATTATTGGAAGAAATTTAATGGAAAGTCTAGCTCTCTTTTCATAATACAGTATAGTAAGAATAGTAAGAATGTTACTGGTTACTAAAACTCCCATTGTTGACTAAATATTTTAAAGTTTCTTCTGGGACCACATGTGGCTTATGAGTAGAGCACTGAGATAAGGGATAAAGCCAGGACAAAATCTTTTTATTTAATTAAAGAACATAATTATAATTCAGTCATGTGTTTAATTATTACCTCCTTCTGTCACATCAAAAATTACAATTTGCTTATAACTTCTGGAGTTCCCCGAGGGTCTCACTCAAGGTTTCCAGCAGAAATACACTTTACAATGTCGTGTTTCAAAAGGTTATTGTGTACCCCATCCTTGTCTCTCTGCATGTATTTGTATATTTATTAGGATTATTCTCCAGATTCCCAGGAAGCCTGAAGCCTGAGGTAGTTTTGTCATAGATTGTCATATTCTGTCACAAATCAAACCCTACAAAAACTTTCATCTGAAGCTTCAGAACAAAACTTTGCTGAAAAGTATAGAGATATGACAGCCATGCCCACAAAGAAAAAAAAAAGCAATGTTTTATTTTGGAAAGGAGAAGGAACCAGTGTTTACATCAGAGAGACCTTTTGATCAGACATTTCAATTACAGTGTCTTTGACAGGAAGTGTGATCATGTGACAGAATTTGTAGGGCGCATGGGAAAGAGTATTTAGAGCTGGAATAAATGAGGAAGATCCAGGAAAGGATAAGTCTTTCATAAATTGCAAATGCATACATTACTGGGAGTTTGGAAAATGCTGTAGAAGTGGTTTGAGCAAACTGGCTGATAAAATCCAGAAGCAAACATTGTCTTGTCTATGATAAGTCATGTTAGAGTTGTGTTCAGATTGGATCTCATTACCAGAGGAATAGGAGAGGATGAAAAGAAATTTGTTGTATGTAGGGAACAAGTTGAACAAACTGATTCTGCGTTGGCCTTTGTCAAAACCTTGATTTCTGTGGTTGGATGATTTTCTACAATGAATATACTTTCTAAAATGAAAACATAGAGATAAAATAAAACTCCCCAACTGCTCTTCTTAGTTTAGCAATTTTAAATATAATCTAAACTGTTAACTGCAATGGGATTGAATAGAATAGAATAGAATAGAATTTTTTATTGGCCAAGTGTGATTGGACACACAAGGAATTTGTCTTGGTGCATATGCTCTCAGTGTACATAAAAGAAAAGATAAAAGTGAGAGCATAAAAGATATGGTCTCAGTGTACATAAAAGATACACATACCAATGTGTATGATGGTATGTCAGGTCCCATAGAAAACTATTGGGACGCTACCATCTGTTGGGACGGGGAGGCTTGAGGGGGGGATCTTTCACGGGCTTTCACTTGCTTTGTTGTATGGGACCTTGAGGGAAATAGGGAGGGGGAAGGAATGTGCCTCGGGTCATCCTAGGGAGGAGGAATGGAATGTGGTTGGAGCCATCTGCGCTATCTCGGCGATGGAGAAAGTGAAACCGAAGCAGCTAGGAGAATGACAGATATCACCTTCTGTGCCTGAGGTTCCCAAAACATCTTCGCCACCTGGGATTGGCTCGATGTTGGACTGGACATTGGGAGGGGCTTTGCTTGCAATAATTTAACTTGGCATTTTGAGTGGGAAATCTCAGATCCTGCCTAGATCTCCTTTGCTATCCCTGTCTTTCAATAAAAGTTCCTTTTGAAATGCTAAATGCTTCAAGAGTTCTGCTTTCTTGAGAAGACCGG
Source organism: Thermophis baileyi (assembly GCA_003457575.1). Lineage (NCBI taxonomy): Eukaryota > Metazoa > Chordata > Lepidosauria > Squamata > Dipsadidae > Thermophis > Thermophis baileyi. Next base: position 825,257 of record QLTV01003430.1, read on the forward strand.
CGAGGTAGGGCCTTACACAGTATGTGAGAATTACCTTGGGGGACAGAAGAAAGAGCCACAGACCGGCCAACTATCCTGCAAAACTAGAGACCCACCCTAGTTTTCTGGAAAGGAGGAAAGGAAAGGAGGGGAGGAATATCTGAAGGTTATCTGAAGTTTGAATCATTGCAACTAGACTAATTTTTGTTGTTAGTTTGAGAGACATTTCACTGCCTATCCAGGCAGCTTCCTCAATTAGAGCAAGGCAGTTAGGTGGAGAGTTCTTGGAATGTACCAACTCCTGCCACACCAACCTCAGGGATTTCCTCCCCAAAGTGTGTTGCAAAATGTTGATGGAGATTCCCAATCATCCAGGTAGAGTTGTCTGAAGTTGTCTGAAGTTGTCTGAATCATTACAACTGGACTATTTTTTTGTTGATCGTTTGAGAGATGTTTTAGGGGAGGAATACTTTCAGATGCTGTTAATGACATGTTACAATAAAGACAGAGCTGGTATTCATTGTTGTACTTCTTGTCTGAACTATCTCAAAGGGGTAACAATAAGTGTCAAAAAGTTTCAGCTTCTCAGCTGCTTAAGAGTCCTAGAAAGCCTGTGGGTTATCTTCACAGATGATGTCCTCCTGAGATCTGATGACACCATTTGCTGTGAAAATGTGATTTAAAGGTAGATTAGTAACTGTCAAAAGATAGCAGCCATAGAGTATAGTAAGAATGATCGGGACAAGTACAAATACAATGACTTATGGAAGAAGGTTTCAAATGACTGATATAGTTTGCATGTATGAGTGATGGAATCAGTCATGGAAAATACGGAGACTCTGAAAGTATATGCAGCTTTCAGCCTACTGGCATTACTTTCCATTCACACATCATTTGAGCTAAGAGAAAGTTGACAGAGATGCTACTAAGTGTCAACCATCAGGGAATGCCTGATTAAGGGAATCACTGCAGTTGTTAAATTTGTAACACGTTGTTAAGTGAATCTGGCGTCCCCATTGACTCTGCTTGTCAGAAGGTCGCAAAGGGTGACCACGTGACCACAGGACACTGCAACTGTCATAAATGTGAGTCAGTTGTCAAGCATCCAAAATTTGATCAGGAGACCATGGGGATGCTGCAATGGTCCTAAGTGTGAAAAACGGTCATAAGTCACTTTTTTTCAGTGCCGTTGTAACTTTGAATGGTCACTAAATGAACTGTTATAAGTCGAGGACTACCTGTATAAATTTGTGGGGCTGAATAAAAAATTATAAACAGCCGTTTTGTTGAGTTTCTTTGAAAATGGCAGGTCTAATGCTCTTGTAAATCAGTAGAAAGCAATTCTACTTCCAGCAGAAAACAATACCAAAGAGTGAGTGTGTGGAGATGGTCTCTTAAAATAAAAATAGATAGAAGAGGAATGAATAAAAAATGAAAAGGGGTGAGAAATTTAAAATGTAACCTAATAGGACACTGGAATATTCCCCCCCCCCTCCTCAAGTCTAAATATAGGGCCGGCCTTTCTTATCCATAAGAATAAGGCAATGATCTTAGATGGATGAATTTTTTTACAGCTCATGGAAATGCATTATTTATTTGACGTTTGTGGTTTTAATAAGAAGGACGTTAAGAGGCATGCATGTGTGATGTTTCCCAAATATATGAATTGGGGTACAATTAAAATCTTAAGAGACTGTATAGCTGCTATCTTTCACTCTGGTTTCTGCAAACCAGTTAAGAGAGAAGGCTATTTGGTTAACTCATTGTGGCATCACAAACTTTCTGGAATGAAAGTACAGTACAGTAAGTGTAGATTATTCAACAGTATTTGAATGGCCATATAAACCTAATTTGTACTGTGGGAAGAAAGATCTATCTGGTTCAGTTCCAAGCCGGGAGAAAGGCACTTGAGACAAAATGGAGTCTGGGGGCTGATTGGAAAGAGGGTCCATTTATTGATGAAGCAGAACCACCAAGCACATGTGATTCTGGGCATCTGACCACATGGAGTTGAGAGTGAGGGGTTTTTATACCTTCTCTTGGGCTTTGCACTTGAGCTTCCTGTTCCTATGCAAGAACATGTATTCTGTTGGCTGTTGTCAGACTCCCATGGGGCTATGTAGGGGTCATAGCTAGCTCTATAGGCAAAGTACATAGCTGGCTCTATAGGCAAAGTACAAAGTCCTTGATGTTTGTCTGAGCTAAGTTTGGTTGCAGTTTGGAGGGTGATGCAATGTACTTAGGAGATTGTGCAATGTAGTTAGCTCTGCTGCTAAATGGTAGTGGGTTAATCCTATTATGTCCTGAAGGGTCATGTCTTAATCCCATCATCCGGGAGCTGAAGGTCTTTTGTTTTGTAGATAGGATGGCCCAATCTTTCTCAATGGGCACAAAATATCTGCTCAGGGGAGAGAGCTGGGGCTCTGAGTTTCTGTCTCCCTTAAGCTTCCCACAGTACTACTAGTATAGTTCATATTTTGTTTTTGCTTGTTCTATGCTCTTCTGCCTCAATACACATTTTTAAAAAAACTTAATTAGAACTGACTTGATAAAGATAAAAATATCTTTATATATATACATAGCTGAAAGAAGGAGTGAACTAAATTACAATGAGGCATTGAAAACACGATAGAATTCTTAATAACTCGCTACAGCAATTCACATGAGTAAAATATTAATACTGAAGTAAATTGATCTTCCAAATGGTTGTAGCAATGAATATGATTACATTTACAAAACTGTGTGAAATAATAAACAAATTGAGTAGTATTTTTGACATAAATCTAGTAAGTTATTGTCATTCCAGGTGTAATTTTAGTTTATTTTTAAAAATAAACTCAAAGGTGTTAAAAATTTAGACAGATTAATTTGTATTCTTTATTGTTTTGACTTGTTGTTTATTTTTATATAAATCTGAAGTGTTTTTGAAAAATGGAATAAAAATACTTCACTTAACAATTATAAATTAGTTTGTTTTAAAAGTCTTCTTTTAGTTTTAGACAAGAAAAAAGCTCATTTTAACCATTTGGTAATTCTACTTTTGATCACTAGCTTGTAAAAATGCTGAAATATTAAATGCCTACCACGTTTTCCACAACACACTTCAGTGTGTGAATTCCTTGGTGCAGCTGCGAGGCTCGATTCTCATCCCCCTGCCTATGGGAGCAGGTCAGGAAAGCTTCGTGAGTTGACACATGGTACTGTCTATCATTAGGGATAAAAATTTGTTTCTTTAATAAGGGTTAGCAATTTTGCATATGAATTTGTTAGTTAAGTTAAACTTCTTCAGGATTTCAAAAAGTTAAAACTATCCATTAATACATATCCAAGTTCTCCCCAGAATTTTTTTACAAAACACATTATATACTAAATAGTATATTGTAGGAAGCCCCCACCCCCCGGAGAATGAAATATTTTGGGGAATATTAAAAGAGGCAGAATATTATATTTCCCCAAAGGAGAAATGGAGAAAAATCTTAACAAAGGCAGAAAGCAGGCCCAACAGCCTCCAGCAGATGCCTGAAGTCTTTAGAGATGGATTATTTTGTGCCCATTAAGAAATCCGGGCCAATCTATTCATAAACAAAACATCTTCAGCTCCAGCTGATGGGATTAAGAAGGACAGGACATGACTTTTAGGACATAATAGGATTAACCCACCACCATTAGAATAGCAAAAGACATGAAGCTCATTATATTGCACCAGTAGTGGGTTCTAAAACCCTTTACTACCGGTTTGCGTGCACGCTTGCGCGCACGTGATACTTTTGCGCATGCGCAGAAGCGTCCTGGGCGGATGGGCGGAGCGTCCTGGGCGGGTGGGCAGAGCGGGTGGGCGGGTGGACGGAGCCTCCCGCTGCTGCTATCAGTTCTAAGACCCAGGCCGAACCGGGAGCAACCCACCGCTGCATTGCACACACCCCTGGAGCATTTCAAACACAAAACCACAAAGAACTTATAAAAGCCCTTCTATCCCAATCCCATTTTGTCAGCTGTACCAGAACTACATGCTGTTGTTGGTTCTGCTCATCAATAAACAGAGTCCTTTCCAATCAGCCTCCATTTTATTTCCAGCGTCTTTCTCCCGGCTTGGAACCAGACCAAATTTTTCTTCCTACAATATATACTACAAACACCAAGGTTTACACACACACACACACACACTTCATACTGCAGATGAGAAAGTTTCGATTTTTAAATTAATAAAGGGAGACATGAAATTCTTGGAGTTCCCTAATAAATTTTGCACACTTTGCATGATCTTTTTTGAAAATATCAGTATGTAAGGCAAGGAAAAGTAGCCTCTACCAACAGCCAAATCTCCGAATAAATCAAGTATCCGGATAGATGTGACATCTGCACACTTTCCTGAATACAATCAAGTGGGACAGTGTGTCACAATGAAATGTACAATTGCAAAAAAGCTTCCCCCAGTTTTTACAGGAATGCATGGCATAAGAGAATTGATTCTGCATGACTACTCTATTAGAGCAACTATATCTCTCTACATTCATATCCAACAGAAATGAGCAATTATTTTTGCACTCTATTGATTTAATCCCTTGTTACAATTTATTTTACCTTTCAGGATTCTTGGCTTCCTTTATTCTCTCCTTCCCCCCTGCTTCTTCTGCCTATCTTACATCTACTGTAATGGCTCACAGTTGTCCCTACTTCGCTCTGAAACAACTGTTCACATCTTAATTAGTTGCTATAGTTATGAGTAATGTGGTATCTAGTACATCTCCAGAATTGCAAAATGAGCAGATACATATAGTCCATCAGCAATGTCTGGTAAAGACAAATTATTCTCACTATTCACCAGTTGTAGGAAAACAATCTAAACATCTTCTCAGAATTGCCACCGCATTCACATTCCATTTCAAATGATGAGGAAGATATAATACAGACAAACACAGGCTGGAGAGTTAAAGATTCTGCCATGATCTGGAAGGCCCTCAAAGTAAGAAAGGCTGTTCTATGTGAATATCATTGGAGGAAGAAACATCAATAACTCACTATGCTGATAACTTTACCCTGATAGCTGAAAATGCAAAAGGTCTTCAAAGCCATAGTAATAAAAGTCAAAGAGCACAATGAAAAAAAAATGGACCTAAAATTAAATATACAGAAGACCAAACTAACGATAACAGGTAGAAAAACCAGCCTTAGAGTTGACAATGAAGATATCAAAATTATAATAGCACTTAGCACTTAGATTTATACACCGCTCCATAATGCTTTATAGCATACATTGGGGGGTTTACAATGTCAGCATATTGCCTCCAACAATCTGGGTTCTCATTTTACCGACATTTGAAGGATGGAAGCAGTAGTGGGTTCTAAAACCCGTTGCTACCGGTTCGCGCGTGCGCTCATGCCCGCAGAAGCTTCTGCGCATGCGCAGAAGCGTCCCAGGAGGGTGGGCGGAGCCTGTCGCCACCGCTACCAGTTCGCAGAACCGGGCCGAACCGGGAGCAACCCACCGCTGGATGGAAGGCTGAGTCAACTTAGAGCTCACCAAGCTGTGGGCAGAGTTAGTCTGCAATACTGCATTCTAACCACTGCGCCACCAGGGCTTTTTTAGCTATATTATAAACAATAGAGGAACAAGCACTCAAGAAACATGCCACAAATTAGCACTTGGTAAAGCAGCCATGAAGGCCTTGGAAAAGTTATTTGAATCCTGTGATGTGTCTATACTCACAAAAATCAGAACTGTGCAAGTCATGGCATTCCCCATGATACTCTGTGGAAGTGAAAGTTGGACTTTAAAAAAGCCTGCTAGGAAGAGCATTAACATCTAAACTCTGGTGTTGGAGAAGGTTCCTAAGAATACCACAGACAGACAAGAAAACAAACCAATAAATCTTCAAACAAATCAGTCCAGAGTACCCCTTCAAGGCATAAATGACCAGGCTCAAATCATTCTATTGCAGACACATCATGTGCAGAGCTAGCTGTCTGGAAAAATTCTGGGAAAGGTGGAAGGAAAGAGAAGAACAGGTGGATGGATTCAGTTACAGTGGCAGGGAGAGCATCAAAGGCAGGGTTAGGAATACATCATCATGAAGAAAAATATACATCTACTGTACATAGTCACTAGAGTTGAAAACAACCCAAGGGCGCATAATCAATTTTAAAGACTTTATCTCACTTCAAATTTTGGGCTTCAAATTAAGGTGAACTCAAATATTTTGACCCATTGTATATTTAAGAAAGTCCAACTGTGATGCTATAGGAGAAATTGATGACTACGTAGTCACTGAAGATGGCAGAGTAGGACATATTGGTGTTTTATTATTTGCATCTTCTTACTAATTCCATGGTTGTAAATCCACCATTTCCCCCCAGTGCATCATGATCCTAGGCCAGGATATACAGTCTGCTGATCTACATTTTGCATTCCCTCACCAGATTTCTCTGACCATGATTGTTGAACATTGACTGCAAAATGTTTTGCTACATAAAACACAGAAGTGTTTATGGAGAAAAGCCGATAGATGATAGATAGATAGATAGATAGATCATAGATAGATAGATAGATAGATAGATAGATAGATAGATAGATAGATAGATGATAGATAGATAGA
>QLTV01003430.1:849449-870204 GCA_003457575.1 Thermophis baileyi
CAGGTGACAGTAAGTCTAGGCGTACTGCCAAGAATGTAATAAGGGAGCCGAGGTGGCGCAGTGGTTAGAGTGCAGCACTGCAGGCTACTTCAGCTGACTGCTAGCTGCAGTTCAGCGGTTCAAATCTCACCGGCTCAAGGTTGACTCAGCCTTCCATCCTTCTGAGGTGGGTAAAATGAGGACCCAGATTGTTGGGGGCAATATGCTGACTCTGTGAACCGCTTAGAGAGGGCTGTAAAGCACTATGAAGCGGTATATAAGTCTAAGTGCTATTGCTATTGCTATTGCTATAGTTTGTGTAAGCAGGGCAATAAAGATTAGGCTAGAAGCAATACCAGAATGCCTTCCTTACAGGATTAGCCCTGTAAAGTGGGGGAAAAAACAAAAGGAGATTTCTTCCAACAATCGGTTCTCCGAACTGCTTAGAAAGTTAACAACAGGTTCTAGCGAATAGGTGCGAACTGGTAGAATCCCACCCCTGGCTATACACCATACAATTGCATATTCACACATTTCTCTGTGGACATTATATGGCCAGTATATACAGGACATAAGTTTCCTATGAAGATGACAAAAAGTCCAGTATCATGAAAGTCTTGTGTAAAGTACATATCCAGATTCATCAACTAGCTGCTACTACAGCCGCTGCAGTAATCATGGAGTTCTCTGCAGTATTGGAGTACCATGTGAATAACCTATCTGCAGTAGGCTTGGAAACAATGTATTGGCTGGGGTCCTAATGTTCTATATCAACAGCCCTTATCTAGGAGCCGCGGTGGCGCAGTGGTTAGAGTGCAGTACTGCAGACTACTTCTGCTGATCACCGGCTGCCAGCAGTTTGGCAGATCGAATCTCACCAGGCTCAAGGTTGACTCAGCCTTCCATCCTTCTGAGGTGGGTAAAATGAGGACCCAGATTGTTGGGGGCAATATGCTAACTCTGTAAACCGCTTAGAGAGGGCTGTAAAGCACTATGAAGTGGTATATAAGTCTAAGTGCTAACTGCTTTATGGCAAGAATGAACATTCTTGAAGTACTCAAGAACAAAATCAAATTAAAAGATGGAGGAAGGAGACCATCGAGCAAGGAATAACATTAAAAGACGATATGGCTGAAAGATCTGACCTCCCTTATTCTACTTGGAGGACCCTGAATAGGTTGAGAGTTGGAGTGTCTAAAAGTAAAACCAATATGCTCAAGTGGAGGCTCTTAGCGGATAACAACACGCTGTGTGAATGTGGAGAGACACAGAGGCTGGCCCATCTACTGGTACGTCGACTACTACCAGAAATATGTACCGATAATGATTTATTCTGGCAGTTTAAAGTTTGATCTAGAAAGGAAGAAGAAGAAGAATCTCTTAGGAACCGATCTGCAAGAGGTTTCTGCCTCCCCATATGTTTGTGCTTACTCTGTTCCTCTAATTTTTTCTGATAGGCTAGGAAGGAATTAAGAAACATTCTCCTTTTTTGTGTGAAAGCTCCTCAATAAGGTACAGCTGCCAATAGCAGAGTGCAGTCCATCTCTAGACTGATCCTACCTCAAGAACTGGTGAGCTGAAAGTAGATCTCTCTACGTAAGTAGCCCTAACAAGTACAGGTAGCCTTTGACTTACAACCATTTGTTTACTGATTGTTCAAAGTTACAATAGCACTGGAAAAAGTGACTTATGACTGTTTTTCATGCTTGCAGCACCATTGCGGCATTCCCATGGTCATGTGACCAAAATCTGGACATTTGGCAATTGGCATGGTATTTATGATGTTTGCATCATAATGGGGAAGCCAGATTCACTTAACAAACATTACTAATTTAACAACTGCAGTGATTCACTTAACAACTGTGGCAAGAAAGGTCATAAAATGGGGCAAAACCCAACTTAGCAACTGCCTTGCTTAGCAACGGAAATTTTGGACCCAATTGTGGCCGTAAGTCGAGAATTATCTCTAACTGTACCTAATCTTAAAAGTTAGTTCAGGGTTAGCCCTGGATAGTACTTGAATGGGACACTACCTGGGAATTTCAAATACTGTTGGATAGGTTAGGAAAATGGGGAGGGAGGAGTGGAGGAGAGGGGAGGAGACTCCACTCCTGAAGTAAAGCAATAGCAATCCATTTTTTCTTTCTATCAAGAAAATTGGTCCAGCACAGTCCCCAGGAATTAACTCTTTACTTTTACATGTAGGTTTTAGATTTAGAAAGACAATCATATAGAGTTTTCTGAAACTGCACAAATAGGACATTCTATTGTACTATGCGAACCTTAAGGGATTCTGAAGCTCCTCTATGGTTGTTGCTAGTAATGAATCTTGATGTTTCTTCCCAAGAGATAAACACACTACATTTGCCATAAATACATACTGTATACTTGCAATAAATCATATGGGAGAAGTAAGGGAAGGATCTATCGGTCTCCAGAGCAAAACATGTCGGATGTATGTACGTATTCAATAGAATGATTTAGAAATAGAGTCTACTTCCCTTGAGTTGCAAAATCATTGTCATATGGTAATTGTACCAACGTGCTACCAATTAACCTTTCCCTGAAGCTTCCCCAAAAACGATAGATGGAGATGAACATTTTTAGACTGACTCACATTTGCATTTGTGCAGAAAGAAGCTTGGCTTCTAAATGCTGTTTAGGAATGTGTGGCTTAGAGTTACATCCTCTGAACGTCTATATATATATCCTTTGACATTTCCTTCTTCATCTGCATGATGCTTTGATGCTATAAAGAGCCGAGGTGGCGCAGTGGTTAGAGTGCAGTACTGCAGGCTACTTCAGCTGACTGCTAGCTGCAGTTCGGCGGTTCAAATCTCACCGGCTCAAGGTTGACTCAGCCTTCCATCCTTCTGAGGTGGGTAAAATGAGGACCCAGATTGTTGGGGGCAATATGCTGACTCTGTGAACCGCTTAGAGAGGGCTGTAAAGCACTGTAAAGCGGTATATAAGTCTAAGTGCTATTGCTATAGTGCTATTGCTATATTGATATAACATTTCAGTTAACAAAAAAAAGGTAGGCCAAGAGAAAAGCCAGATATACTATTAGAACCACAGCTCTCTGTCTACACAACAAGATGCACAAGCAAGTTTATCCCATCAAATTCCCAGAACTGGACATGCAAAGCTCCTTTAGATAACTGCTGATAGGACTGTTCATCTGTTTTGAACAGAGAACATTAGGGTCAGGCTTGCTCCCCTTTTCTCTTATCAACAACTAATTAGTGCAATTGGTCTTTGTGTATCCCCCTAGCAGTTTCCAAGTAGATAGAACAAGGTTTCAGGTAGTCACTCATAAAGATACTTCCCCTTTTCCTCAAATTTCAGTGGATTTCATTAACCACAAAGGTATCCATGTACTGATCTACAAAAGCTCTCTTGCATGGATGGAGCGATGGGAGTCATATTATTGTCCCACTTTAAGCTTGCATGCTCTGAGATGTAATCTCCTCTTCCAATATCCAGCTTGGTGGCTCATGGAAAGGATCTACCTCTGTGTGATAAACCTGATCCTTCTTGCACAGGAGATTCCCATAGGGAATGCATATTGATTGATATGCATTCCATTCTTCTGGGGAAGAAATGGTGGACTGAAGATGGCTTTGCAAAAAGCAGAGAGGACAACCATAGCAGAATGAAGAACTGGTGAGTAGATCGGTTTTTCGATAATTCCTTTCTGGGCAATGTTCCCTCTCATTTCTGACACTCCATGTGCAGAAAAAAAAATGGGTTTCCCAAACCCAGTACAAATTTGTGTGTCACAATATAAACTTGTGATTAAATTGCAGATGCAATGTAATAGTGACAGGTTAAACTATTCCATATTGCTTAGTTAAAAGTAGAGAAACCAAAAAACAGTATATAATAATATGTCATATACAGTAAGTGCTTAAAAGTTGTGCCTTCAAGACATTTTTTTTAGTCTTGGCAATTTTTTCTTAGATTTCCTGGCAGCATTTTTTCAGAAGTGGCTTGTCTATTCTGATGTCTTAATCACTATATCAAAAAGGCTCTGTACTTTGTATAAATATTCAATAAATATTTATTTATTTAATTTTTTTTTTACTGCCCATCTCATAATGAAATGACCTGGGTGGCTTCCAGCATTAAAACATCCTAACAAATAAATATCTTTAAAAGAATAAAAATAGATGGGATTGCCTTTTAATTCAACACCCCGCCTTCAATGTGATGCTCCCCCATTGGAGCCCCAAGCCATCTGGCACAGCCAGGTCTTCAGACTCCTGTGGAAAGACAGAAGGGTGGGAGCCAACCTCAACTCAGGGGGTAAAATGTTCCAAAAGGCAGGAGCCACGGCAGAGAAGGCCCTTTTTCTGGAGCCTGCCAGCCAGAATTATTTGACTGACAGGGTCTGCAGTATGCCTCCCCTGCCAGTCCCAGTGGGGTGAGATGGTTCCTCAAGGAAACTGGATACAATGCCATGCAGAGCTTTAAAGGTGCCAACACCATGAATTGCACCCAGAAGCAGGCTGGCAGCCAGTGCGGCTCATGGAACAGTGGTGTAATATGGGTCAGAAAATAACAGATTTGGAAGGGACCTTGGAAGTCTTCTAGTCCAACCCCCTGCTCAAGCAGGAGACCTTATACCATTCCAGAGAAGGGGCTGTCCAGTCTCTTCTTAAAAACCTCCAGTGATGGAGCACCCACATTTTCTGAAGGCAAGTCGTTCCACTGGTTAATTGTTCTCAACAATTAGGGAATTTCTCCTTAGTTCTAGGTTGGTTCTCTCCTTGATGAGTTTCCATCCACTGTTTCTTGTCTTGCCTTCTGGTGCTTTGGAAAATAGGTTGACTCCCTCATCTTTGTGGCAGCCCCTAGGTCATCCTAGGGACCCCAAGAACTGCCTACGCTGCTGCACTCTGAGCTTCTGAATGATCTTCAAGGGTATGCATCAGAGGTGGGTTCTTACCGGTTCTATCCGGTTCATTAGAACCGTTAGTAACTCGTTGATGACGTCATGGAGCCGGTTCTGTCAGTGTCTCTGTGGGTGCTGCCATCTTGGATTTAGTGCAGAAGCTATTTTTTGACCCTGAGCGAACCGGCAGCAAAAGGATCCAGAACCCACCCCTGGTATGCATACAGATTATAATATAAACTCATTAGTCACTGATAATTGCAATCAATATTTGGTAAGTACTTACTGTATATCTATTGTCTAATGAAATAAAAATTAAAAAATAAAAGCATTTGTGTAGCCCTCCCCCACTTTCATCTCCCCCCATTCTTCTGAGCCGAGGTGGCGCAGTGGTTAGAGTGCAGTACTGCAGGCTACTTTAGCTGACTGCTAGCTGCAGTTCAGCGGTTCAAATCTCACTGGCTCGAGGTTGACTCAGCCTTCCATCCTTCCGAGGTGGGTAAAATGAGGACCCAGATTGTTGGGGGCAATATGCTGACTCTGTGAACCGCTTAGAGAGGGCTGTAAAGCACTGTAAAGCAGTATATAAGTCTAAGTGCTATTTGCTATTCTAATTTTCCCAGGAGGTATTTTGAACTTATTTGAGCTTTATTATTAATTTAAAAATTGATAAGTTGATGGTAAGGAGCTTCTGGAGGAAAAAAAAACTTGGCAGGAAATGCAATGCTTGTATTCATCCGAATGGCTTTATGAATAGCTGCTTCCAGTGAAAGGTTTACTCATTTGGTTTTATGGTTTTGTATATCTGTGGTTCTATCTAAAAAAAAACAGATGCAGTTTAAATCTTTGCAAACTGTATTTTAATCAAATCCTTGAAAATATGTAAACACTACATATTTGAACTCCATCCATTTTGATGACGAGAAATTACTAAAAGACTTCCATGGTCTATAAAACTATAGCATCGGCAGCTGTGACTCAATGGAATTGGTTTTAAAAGAAGTGATAACTTGCCACAAACTCTAGATTTGCTCCCATGTGCCTTAAAAACATTAAAATAATTAGAATGTGAGAATTCTGTCTGACAATCACCAACAAGCTCAAGCTAAAGGCATTCGAAATCAGTCAAAGAATTAAGCATCAAAGTCTCAGTTGATCCTTTGGAAGACGTGAACAGTCACACTTTCAGATTTCTATACAGGTAGTCCTCATTTAGTGACCACAATTGGGACTAGTAACTCAGATGTGAAACAAAACAGTCACTAAGTGAAACCACAATTGTGTTTATGGTCATACTTTAGCTTTCCTTTGCTTTACAGACCTGTGAAGATTGTAAATATGAGGATTGATTGCAAAATTACTTTTCCATCATATCATAACTGCAAATGATCACTCTAGAGCAGGGGTATCAAACTCAAGGCCTGCCGGCTGGATCAAAGCCCACAATGTGGTCGGATCTGGCCAGCGGGGCCGTCCTGGTCTACCCAGTGCGAAGATGAAACATGCCAGCAGCTTGAGGAGTGGCGTCAAGCTGGCCATGCACACCCAGTCAGCCACACCCACCCAGTTGGTCACACCCACCCAGTCGGCCACACCCAGCTGGCCCCCCAAGGTCAACCACAGCCCTGATGTAGCCCTCAATGAAATTGAGTTTGACACCCCTGCTCTAGAGGGCAATTGCAAAACAAGGGCAACCTTAAAAAAATCCAGATAAGGTTTTCCCCACTTTACCAAAAGTGTATGTTCCAAAGACCACAATCCCTTTACAGGGAGCTGCATTGATGCATAGTTTTCAGCTGCTTTTTTTAAGGGAAGGATTTATAATGTAATCTTGTGTTCTAACACTTTGAAAAGGAAAGCCTGACTTCTCAGAATTTCACATCCATGTCATTTCCTGGCAATGAAGTGGAATAGTTTGTCACTGCCTTCTTCAAAATGTTTCTTTAGTTTCCCAGACTAGCCAATAGTCTTGTTACTCTTTGGATGAAATTTCTCACCAGGTCTGCTTAGCTTCTATGCTCAGCCAGGCATTGAGACTCCAACATTTTATTTACTTTATTATTTATTTTATTTTATTTTATTTTTATCCCACCTTTATTATTTTTACAAACCTCTCAAGGCAGCAAACATATTCGAACACACCTTCCTCGTCCTATTTTCACCACAGCAACAACCTTGTGAGGTAGGTTGGACTGAGAGAGAGTGACTGGCCCAAAGTGACCCAGCTGGCGTTCATACCTAAGACAGGACTAGAACTCAGTGTCTCCTGGTTTCCAGCCTGGTGCCTTAACCACTAGACCAAACTGGCTTTATACTTTTCTGTGCTCAGTCATATTTTTAAAAGGAGATGGATTGATTCTGGGTTGCTTTTGATTGTGACAGGCTATTAAGATTACTTGTTCTAACCATAGGGAAGGAGAGAGAGTTGCAAGAGAAAAAAAAGAAAAAGTTCAATCAACCGATCCATTGGTAAACATCAGTTAAAGTCAACGTAACTGCATCCAATAAAGGAGAGGGAAAAATAAGTGAAACGTAAAGAGGTTCAGTGTTGAAAACTGTCTGAAGCCAGAGCAAAGGTCTATCATTAGAGCACATGTCAGTGATCGTGGCTTCAAAGAAGTGAGTATAGACATAAGCCAGCAAGCGTCAGAAGAATTCCTGCTGAAGGGAGATGAAAACAAAGAAATACAGATAAGATACAGCAACTAGTCCAGGAGCAAAGAACTGTGCATTACTGAAGAGAATGTTTTAACAGAAGTTCATGTTTATGGAAAAGATTATCTGGATTGCTATTTATTAAAAAAAAAGGGGGAAGTAAAGGGAGAATGCAGAGTTGTATGCACAAAAATAATCAAATAGCTATAGCACTTAGACTTATATACCACTTCTTAGTGCTTTACAGCCCTCTCTAAGTGGTATACAGAGTCAGCATATTTCCCCCAACAATCTGGGTCCATATTTTAACAACTTGGGAAGGATGGAAGGCTGAGTCAACCTTGAGGCAGCCGGTCAGTATCGAACTCCAGACTGTAGGCAGATTTAGCCTGCAATATTGCATTCTGATCACTGCATCACTGCAACTTAATCAAAGTTCCTCAATGGAAGAGAGGAGATCAATGTTCATAGCATCCCCCTTCCTTGCTGTATGGTATATTCAGCTTCCTTCAGGATGTAGGCTTGGCAGAATGCACCATAGGGCTGGGCTGGCTCTCAAGACTTGACAGCAGTTGTTTTGGTTGGCAGATATTGGAAGGAAGGTTATCGTTTGCTTTGGCATCGGTGCAGTGTCCACTGCAGTTTCCATAGGAATTAAATGGCATGCCAGATCAAAATGGGCTTTGCTATGGCTGGACAAACATCAGTAAACAGGTCCACTGCTCAAAAACGTGTACACAGAAAAACCAATATATTTGGGAAAGACTTATCTTCTTCCCAAAGTTGATTTCATGCTCCTTTCTCTGCATGCCTTTCTGGCAATAGTAGTAATTCCTCCAAGTTTCCAATGAGCATCCAGCTGTCATAGAGAAATTGAGACTATACTTATACATTCTAAAATGCCAATTAAATTTGCTTTTCTCCAGGTAGTCCTCAATTTATGACCGCGGTGAAGATCAGAATTGCAGTCGTAAAGTCATTGCGGTTATAAGTCGGGGAGCCATGTTGCCCTACTCGTTTTTATGACTGTTTTTATGAATGTTATAAAGCAAGTCACCATTGTCTTTAAGTGAAACAAGCAGTTGTTCAGTAAACCACATGATCATTAAGTGAATCCAACATATCAAAGAGCCCCTGTTTGAGGGAGATGGGCAGTTTAGAAATATGAAATATAAAGAGACGAACAAACAAACAAATAAATATCCAATGGGTGTTGTTTTTTTTTTTGCCATTTTCTGAGAAAAGTAACAAATCATAATCATAGGACCATGGAATATTGCAACCAGTCATCTGTAAATGTGAGCTAGTTGCTAAGTGTTCTATATGTATTCATGAGACGGCAGGAGTCATAACTTCAAGGACAGATTGTAAGTAGCTTTTTGAAGTCTGTTGTAACTTTGAATGGTCATTAAATGAAGAACAGTGGTATTACTATGTTTCTTATATGGCCCATAATGTACAACAGCTATAACACAGAACAAAAGATCAAAGAAGCTTCTATGAGATGGAACTAACATACTAGTAGTGGGGCTATTTGGTGATAACGATGAATTCAGCTGGAGATAATACCTTTATTGTATTCAAGAAAAGGATAACAGTAACAGCCACTTGACAATAGGAATTTATACCCAGTGAGCTTCAACTCTTGCTTGAAACACTGCCCTCAATAAAGAAAAAAAACAAAACGGATTTCCTTTTATCTCTACCCTCTTACAGTCTGTTGATGACGGATGCTTGTTTACATTCTCTGCATTCCTACTCAGATAAATCTCGTAAGCTAAAAGTTAGGCTGAGATTTTCTGTCCACCTATCTACACATCTCTACACCATCTCTCTCTATCACCCTCCCTCCTTCTCTCTCTCTCTCTCTCTCTCCCATCCCCTTTATAAGTGTCTCCTTTTTTTCCATATGAAAGATCTTGAAATCATCTTCCTCATAGCAGGACTCATTTGTATAGGAAACTAAGGCAAAACTGATGTGATATTGTGGCATTGGGATGCAACGGTCTGGACATAGTGTGGAAACTATGAAGGAAGCAGGATACATAAATGTTGTCAAGCCTTCGGGGTCGACAAATGTTAGTTGTGACTCCTAGGAATGGTTACGGTTTGGGTTAGCCCTCTGGATAGCCCTTCTTCTTACAGGTAGTCCTTAACTAACAACAGTTCATTTAGTGACTGCTCAAAGTTACAACGGCACTGAAAAAAATGACTTATGACTGTTTTTCACACTTATGACCATTGCAGCATCCCCATGGTCATGTAATCAAATCCAGCTGCTTGGCAACTGACTCCTCTTTATGACGGTTGCAGTGTCCTGGGGTCATGTGATCGCCTTTTGCAACCTTCTGACAAGGAAAGGAAATGGGGAAGTCGGATTCACTTAACAACTATGTTAACAACTGCAGTGATTCGCTTAACTACTGTGGCAAGGAAGGTCATAAAATGGGGCAAAATTTACTTAACAAATGTCTCACATAGCAACAAAAAGATTGGGCTCAATTGTGGTCATAAATCGAGGACCACCTGTAATAAAATACTCCCAGGCTAACCCTCTTGTGCCATGAGTCAAGAAGGCTGTTTGATTCACTTTTTTTTTCTTTCCCATCCACTGAAGTAAGAGATGGATGGAGCAGAACTACCCAAATGGGAAATTCCAGAACTAACTTCTTTAGTATGGCAATACACTGCAAGTAGAAAGCTACTGGGCTGATTCTAACCAAATCAGGAAAGTATAGATATGTTTGGTATCCAGCTTCCCTGACAGTTATATGGCAGGGGGAAATTCTTGGTGGAAGAACCAAATGGGCTTCCAGCACAGGAGGCCTTCCTGGTGATAAGCAGTGAACTGAATACTGTTCAGAAGGTCTTGGAGCAGTTGAGGTCAAATTGAATCACCTGAAGTTCTTGAAGGAAGGAAGCGAGCAACCTCACAAGGATAGATAGCCACAAAAGGCGCACAGAAATAGGCGTTTTGAAAGGCAGCAACTAAGCAGATGCATGCACAGAAATTCATAAGTGAATTTAGTTACAGGCTGTAGATCTTAGCTATAGATCTGGCCAGTTGTCATTAAAATAAGACATGTATACTGTGATTTTAAGGGCCCCTCCCCAAAATTGCGGCTAGACAATAACATACAGTTAGCTGTTATGGCACAGTTTTCCATGTTTTCAGGTAAAGGGGAGGAAAGTAGCAGGATCCTAGACATGTTAATTTTCATGCTCCGATTCATAAATTGAGGCAGAAGTCATGTGGGTGTAGACCTACTTGAAAAACCTAGCCAGGAGCTTCCCTGTTCCAGGGGAAAAACATTGAAGTCATCTGTCCTAGTTATCTCTTCTTGGAGATCTTGCAGGGCTAACTATCATTTTTGTCATTTGCCAATTGAGGTATGATTTCCCCTGGCTTTATTTTCTATTCTCTATTCTCTCACAAAATAAGGAGGGTGATGTATTGCTAGGTAAAGGTAAAGGTTCCCCCGGACATGCGTGCTAGTCATTTTCTGGCTCTAGGGACGGTGCTCATCTCTGCTTCTAAGCCGAAGAGCCAGCGCTGTCTGAAGACGTCTCCGTGGTCATGTGGCCGGCATGTCTAAGCACCAAAGGCGCACGGAGCGCTGTTACCTTCCCACCAAAGTGATCCC
This sequence comes from Thermophis baileyi, assembly GCA_003457575.1. Classification (NCBI taxonomy): domain Eukaryota; kingdom Metazoa; phylum Chordata; class Lepidosauria; order Squamata; family Dipsadidae; genus Thermophis; species Thermophis baileyi. The sequence continues at coordinate 860,625 of QLTV01003430.1, forward strand.
TATTTTTCTACTTGCATTTTTACGTGCTTTCGAACTGCTAGGTTGGCAGAAGCTGGGACAAGTAACGGGAGCTCACTCCGTTACGCGGCGCTAGGGATTCGAACTGCCAAACTGCCGAACTGCCGACCTTTCTGATCGACAAGCTCAGCGTCTTAGCCACTGAGCCACCGTGTCCCTTGTGATTTATTGCTAGCAGTATTGAAAAAGAGAACTTTCTGCTGACTAGGGGGCATTCTAGCACTGGCTTTCCTTTTAGATATATTAGGAAATCAGGAGGAGACTATTGCCTTGCTCACTAGCTTACCGAAACATTGGGGTGTTCACTAATAATCTGAAATAAATTAACTGAAAGAGGGAAAAAATTTCCTTATGTTACTGAGTTGTATCTCAGTCCCCATCCACAATTTCTCAGCAATATGACGACCCACTGTCTTTGATAAAATGTATTCTCAATCCAATACGTATCAACTGCAATTCAGTAAACCTATTTTCAGCCTATGCTAATTTGCTCTGATTCTTAAATCTAGGCAGTCCTGATTTTGCTATATTCAGGGGAAAAGGATTTAAGTGCATACAAAAATAAGAATTTAAATAGCATTTGACAGACACATTGAATATTTTTTTTTGGCCACATATGTATTTATACTTTTTAACTCAAAGTGTACTCCATTTGGTTATTTACTCTGACAGCATTTTTAAAGCATGTTATTTTGGAGAGTTGAAAATTATATCGTGAAATTAGGAAAAGTACAGAACTGAAATGTATTATTATTTTTTCATTCCAGGAGATTTCATTACATCCTAGGAGATTTAGAGTTGGTGACTTTTTTCAAACATTTTTTAAATTGTAGTTTTGCCGTTGACGTAGCCACTATCTTTGCACAACACGCTTACTCAAGGCTAATTTAAGCAGGGTTTCTTAAGCTAATTTTCTGAATGTATATGGTACATTCAACCATAAACTAACCTCATAACTGGGTCCACACCATGTGGTAGGCTAAAATAAGACTGGCTAATTTGTCACTCAAATGTCATGCAATTATAGCCAGCTTGGTATTTAAACTTTTCAGATACTTCCTTCTCACTTTTTAACTGCAAGTTTCACTTGCTTAGCAACTAAATGGTGTACTTTGCAATCAATCCTTCGTGGATGGGTTTACTATTAAACTACAGGTAGTCCTTGACTTACAACAGTTCATTTAGTGACTGTTTGGAATTACAACATCACTGAAAAAAATGACTTATGACTATTTTTCACACTTACAACCATTACAGCATTTCCCATGGTCATCTGATCAAAATTCAGATGCTTGGCAACTGTGTGTTGTGACCCAGCATAGCAAACCCCCAGAAATGACACACACACACACTTGTCCAAACTAAAGTAGGTTTTGTCACTAATCAAGGCTTAGTGATCATTTAAGTTCAGAGTTTCTCCCAAAGTGTTTGTTAACATTCACAAAACACTTTGGCCGGGAGTTCAAAGACAAAACAAAACAAACAGATTATGAAGACCTTAATTGCCTCAAATTGCTGGAATTGGCCGAGAGCCGGGACTGGAGTTCGTCCAACTGATAGCACCGACAGAATAGTCAGAGGCCCGGTAAAGACATCTGTTGTTTCCAGCAAAATTGCCCTTTGTGAGTCAACCTTATATAGGCTTAGGGCGTGGCCCCTCTGCCTGCAGGGTTACCTGTGAGTAGACCACCTTCTGCAAAGCCACTCTTGCCAGCTAGCTGCCCTGCGTACCCTAGCATCAATCAGAGGCCCCTCCTCTTCACTGGAGTCACTGAACTCCTGCTGAGGAGGTGCAGAAGGCCCTGATTGAGCATCGTCCTCTGGCCCTGCTTCCTCCTCGGTCTCGGACTCCGGTGCCAGAGCTACAGACTGCTCTTGCCACCCTATGGTCTGTTCTTGTTCTTCCAGATCCATGAGCAGCTGCACGGGACGGGGGCAAGCCACAACACTGTGAGAATGGATGGAAAGTTTAAACACATTTAAATAAACTTGCTTTGTTTGTACATCAGAGTTGTCTGTCGAATTAGTGAGTATAAAATTGTTTTGGGTGTTTTAAATCTCACACAACCGACTCATATTCATGACAATTGAAGTGTCCCAGGGTCATGTTGCAACCTTCTGACAAGCAAAGTCAATGGGGAAGCCAGATTCACTTAAGAACCATGTTACTAATTTAACAATTGCAGTGATTCACTTAACAACTGTGGCCGAAAGGTCGTAAAATGGGGCAAAACTCACTTAACAAATGTTTTACTTAGCAACAGAAATTTTGGGCCCAATTTTTGGTCATAAGTCAAGGACTACCGGTATTCTAAACTCAAGCCAGCTTTTTCTCTGCTAAAACAGATTCCATTCCTTGTGGCTTTTCTTTCCTTCTTGAACTTTTACCACTGTTTCAGTGTTTTAGTTAATAGTTGTCACTATTAAACTCTGTAGTGCTCCCGACACCTCACTATACTTGCCATAGACGTGCACGAAGAATAGCAGTTAAAAAAATCTCCCACATATTTGCAAAGCCTTTTAACGTCAATCATGACTGCACCCAATGACTTCACCATTCACATTAAAGCTCTGATCTTTGCTTGGCATTAAAGGGAAAATTGTTTTTTAATAACAGGTCTTCAGGTTTGCATTAAAAAGTGCACGTACATTCTCTGTTGCAAACAGTTTAAAATCTCCACTGATTATACGTTTGGTAGTCTACTTAAAACCTTCCATGCAAGTGCCTTTCAAAAGAAGACTGGCAAATCACTCAATTCCCCCCCTCCACTTTTTTTTATATAAAATAGCTTAGCGCTATGCTTAAGACACAGTAAGCGGTAAATCATCAAAATGAGAGATTGCCTTTGAGCTGTAACATAATAGCGTGTGATAAACGTTTAATACTACCCAGTGGTTCTGGTGTGGAGAGAAGAAGAAGGCCCTCTCTATGATTTTTAATGTATACCAGTCAGTGGTAAACTGTACTGTAGATGCTTGTTCCAAATTTTGCTTCATTGTATTAGTGTCATACTGAACTAAATATAAACTTCACCATAAAGGAAGTTTCTTTTTTTTTCAGTGATAGCAGAATTGTTAGTGTCTGAAGCAGTTGAAAAGGGGAAAAAATAAGTTCTTGGATCTGGAGGACATGGAAGCTTTGATGTTTCAACTAAGAAAGCTGTGGTACTTCAGTATGTTCTTGGACTGAAATAACCCTAGCCATACCAAGTTCTTACAATATGTCAAGTCAATGTTTCTGAAGAAGACAAAATAACCTATATTCTTTCAGATGTGGTGAAAATTGTGTCCTATCAGCTCAAGACCACATGGTCAAGGATGTAGAGTTCAAGAACATACTGAAGTACCACAGATTTCTTAGCTGAAACATCAAAGCTTCCATTTCTGATAGAACTTGGTATGGCTAGGGTTATTTACTTTGAATCTTGGTGTGTTGTATGATATTACTTTGTTTGGGGTTCATTTGCATTTTTTGGCTGGGAGCCCCAAAATCCCCCCAAACTGCAACATTCAATTGAGTATTGAATTATAATCCAAATATGGTTAGCATGCATGCATGCATGTTGTTTCAACTTTCTTTTTTAAAAATAACATTGCAACTTGAGGTGTTTAAAGCATCATTCTACAGAGGTATGTAAGTTATTCCAGAGTTTAAATCAATAATTGCTAAACAGACAAGTTATCTCTCAGAAATGAATGGTTTTTTTTAAATTCTCCAGATTTAATTAATCATATTACCTTGAAATATATTTAGAACATAATATTGGGCACAGTCAATATATCCCTTCCCACAGATATTCATGATGTTCATGAATGCACACTTCAAATTATCCATAAGCTTTGAAATATGCAATCAATCTTATCATTCATATCTGTCTCCAGTCTGTCTCCAAGTTCAACATGTCTCCATTATGGCTTTGATGGTTCTGATAGAAGATTATCAAAGATCTGCATTCAACTGCCTCAAGTTCAAATTAACTTTAATTCCTTTAGGAGTTAAATATTATAAACTTGCAATGCTTAAAGAATGTTTAAGCTTTTAACACAAATTTGACTCAGAAGATTGAAACATTTTTAACAATAATGTTTAGTATGTAGTATAATGATACAGTAAGAGGTATCATTTCGTTCAAGTTCAGTTTAACTCCTGCTGTCCAACACAGGGTGTTTTTTTGACAACAATACAATAGTTTGCCATTAACTTCACTCAGATTTATTTTTTAAAAAAAATTCCAATCTAACCTACAATAATCTTCTTGTCTATGACTAGTCCCTTAGTTTTACCAGCACATACTGAAAATAGCTGCATGGGTGTATGTGTTCAAAGTACATAACTCACATTTAATATTCCAACAGTTCCAACAAGGATTTCGTAGTAAACTTCCATTCACATAATTGCACAAAATAAAATATTTTTCTTGCCATACTCATCGCTTCCTTTTGCCTCTTTAATTGATATCTTCCTTATTTTTTATTTTACATGCTATTATGTCAGGGTACTTTGAATGCTGGGAGTTCTGCAAGTTGACCCCCCCCTTCATCTGTAGCCAGCAGCTGCATGCCTTGAAGATATAGAATTATCTGAAATTAATTTCCTTGCGTTTTCCTAACGTATATTTTTCTTGATCATCCCCAAAGGTAAAATGTTTTGAGCCTCTGAGAAAATGACAGAAGCATCACCTAAAAGATAGAATGATTTAAGCCTTTTAAGGTATTATTAAAGTCATGCATTTCTAGAAAACATGAGTGAATATTTATGAATGGTTTTAATGTATATTTGTACTGAAATGTGCATAGAGCTCAATGCACAAGCATGGAGACTTTCTTGAGATTCCCATTCATTGTTCTTGGAGAAGGACGTTAGTGGTGACAATTAGTCATTTTTGGCCACTGCTACCCTCCTCAACCAAAATCCCCAAGGTTTCCTCAGGGAAGTGATCTCAGCACAATAAAACAAGAATTTCTACTACCTTGGGGTCATCTTGGAAACTGTTGGGACTTCTCCCACATTGCTCTCAGACTAAACAAAAACTTGGAAATTATGTTAAGGCTTTATTTTCTTGGTGTTTAGAGAATCCGCAAAGATGCACCTTTTTGTTTATTGTTGTTAATTTATGTTAATAAATACTGTTTTATTTGTTTTTATCTTTTTGTGTGTGCCATGATTTTTTTATAATTAGGTCTTTGAGTGAAAACATGATTGTAAATTTGAATGAATGATACAATAAATATCATCCTCCAGACTAATTCTCTCCTGTTCGGAGGATGTTTAGAATTTTAAGAGGGGATCTAGGCTACAATCCTTCTGAGAAAGGTTTGTATAAGTTAACTCATTTATTTTCATATGAAAGGGCAGTCAGTTTTGTTGTTTCTCCAGGTGCATGAAGATTGTTATTAAGGTCAGGCCCATTAAAACAAAGGGTATCATTTTATTACTGTACTATTATTTTTGTCTTGCCTGTTCCTATTATAGGAAAAAGCATTAAATAGCTAATTTTCTCTCATAAACTCTTAAAAAAGTATTGCCTTATTTTATATTTCCCATATATAATTATAAGAGTGAAACATTAGTAATGTTAGGGCATACAGGAGCTGGCTCCCTTGTTTTTACATTCAATCACATCTATAAAATCCTGAGATCTTCCTGAGCTTATTGTACCTATAAAACTATTCATATGTGTAAAACTCATTAGTCATCATCATCATGCACACACCCAATACAGAGAGAGAGAGAGAGAGAGAGAGAGAGAGAGAGAGAGAGAGAGAGAGAGAGAGAGAGAGAGAGAGAGAGAGAGAGAGAGAGAGAGAGAGAGAGAGAGAGAGAGAGAGAGAGAGAGAGAGAGAGAGAGAGATTAGGGGGAGAGAGATTTGTGCCTTATAGCATCTTCATAGCATTATCCAGCCTTCCCTGAAGTGATATAAAGCCTCTCTTTATTATTTTGGCATAACTATTGTTGGGTGATTTTAGGAGACACTATAAATCACTAGTGGAGAAATGACCATTGGCATGAAACTTGAAATGTAACAGAAAGCCACTATAGGCTATGATCTGCTGCTATGATACATTTGGACACATAATTCAACAGGGCTCTATTTTCATCTCAAAATACTTCTCAGTCCCAAAAATTGTACATAAAAATTAATGCATTTGCAGTGGAGAAAATGCATATAATTTAGAAAGACGTATAGAAAAATACTTATTTGGAAAAAGATGCATACAAACACCATATGTTTGAAAAAGATGGTACAAAATGTCTAGGCTAGGAAAAGTGACACACAATGAGAGCTATGGATTCTTTGAGTGTCTGTTTTCTAATAATTGGCCAGAAATGATTTAAGGTTGTAATATTTGGATCCTTGACATATTTTCATGTGCCAAATTTGGATTGAACTGCACCTTGTTAGCAGAAAGTTTCTGCTGTTGTTCAGTCAGAATGTCATTTTTGAGTCTTCATGACCTGATGAACATCATTTCACCAGGACTATCTGTCAGTTGCATGCTTGTGGTATCAGGAAAATATCTAGTGATTGTCTCTTTTTACAATATGATCTTTTTCAAAAGCCTTTGCTTCAACACTTATTTCCCAAAATATTTAAGCTTTATGATTAGTTGTTCCAGTGAGCTATCTTGTTTTACTTCATCTGATATTGAATTATTTATTCTTCTGGATGTCAAGGGCAGTGGTGGGTTCTAAATAATTTTGCTGCCTGTTCACGCGTGCACGCATGCGATGCTTCTGTGCATACGCAGAAGCATCCCAGGCGGGTGGGTGGAGCCTCCCACCGCCGGCGCTACTGGTTCTAAGAACCGGTCCGAATCGGGAGCAAACTACCGCTGGTCAAGGGTAATCAACAATTGTCTTCAACATTAGGCTTCAAAGACATCAGATTTTCTCCATTGTGCTTTTTTGATGCTCCAGCTTTCGCAGCCATATGTTGAGGTGTATAGTGCGTAGGACAGCATGCTAAACAGTGAAACGTACTTCTACGTCTCAAAGTACAAGACCTGTTTTAATGCACAAGACCACTATCAGTTTCAACTATGCACAAAGAACATCCAGATGTTATTTTTAGGGTTGCTCAATGCTTTCTTTTGCTTGGTAAGATTAAGAATTTTGGAGAAAGTGATGCTCATTCATTCATTCATTCATTCATTCATTCATTCATTCATTCATTCATTCATTCATTCCCTCTGCAACTTCTAAGATGTTCAACTTAAGAGGTGTTTGAGATAATTTGAAGACTTGGGAGTCCCATTTTGGAGCCACCTGAAGCAAAAGTGCTCCATCAGCTTTCTGCTAGCTGGGGATTAGCAGCACTGGAATCAAACATTGTTGTTGTTGTTGTTGTTGTTGTTAGTCGCAAAGTCGTGTCCGACCCATTGCGACCCCATGGACAACGTTCCTCCAGGCCTTCCTGTCCTCTACCATCCCCCGGAGTCCATTTAAGCTCACGCTGACTGCTTCAGTGACTCCATCCAGCCACCTCATTCTCTGTTGTCTCCTTCTTTTTTTGCCCTCAATCGTTCCCAGCATTAGGCTCTTCTCCAGTGAGTCCTTCCTTCTCATTAGGTGGCCAAAGTATTTGAGTTTCATCTTCAGGATCTGGCCTTCTAAAGAACAGTCAGGGTTGATCTCCTCTAGGACTGACCGGTTTGATGGCCTTGCAGTCCAAGGGACTCGCAGGAGTCTTCTCCAGCACCATAAAAGGCCTCAATTCTTTGGCTCTCAGCCTTACGTTAGTGATGGCTTAATTGATGCATACAATGTAGAACACTGTTCAAGAAAACAAAAATGACAATAATGCATTGAATGCATTGAAATAATAATTTTAAAAAGAACAAATCTCTGGCAGTATTTTTCTGCTAAAAATGCAAGTCCCCCAAAATGAGATTTATCTATGCCATCTGATAAAGTGGAAATATTGTCCACAACTATTAGACTGGGGTGGGGTATACATCAGTAATGGGTTTCACTTACCTTTGCTACTGGTTTGGAGATGTGCACACGCGTATGCGCACATGCGCAGATCATCCGTGATGATGTCCGGGTGGGTGGGCGGAGCCTCCTGCCGCCGCCGCCACTACCGGTTTGCCTGAACCGGGGCGAACCGGTAGCAACCCACCACTGGTATACACCCTCCATCCCCCAACACTAGTTTTAGTTCCATGTCTTCTTTCCTAATGTGCTGTCAGATTTTACTTGCAATTATTGGACCACAGAAATATATGGAAACTTCTTTCTATAAATATGTTCAAGCATCATATATAATTAAACTCTGTTTTAACTTTTCCTGATAATAGAATTGTAGTCTGGGCCTCTTCAGTATCCAATACCTGATGTTTTTTTCCCCTCTTCCTGCAGTGTGGCTCTTTGTATGCATCCAGAGCACAAGACATAGGACTAAAGTTTACAATTCTGCTTTGTCCTTGACATTTGAAGAATCTCTTTAACCATTGAGACAGATGCTTACTTTGTAGAGAAAGTGCTGTCTTACATATTTTGCTTCTCAGCAAGATAGAATAAAATGGTCCCCCAGTGAACAAAAGACCATATTAATCTTAATTCAAAGCTAGAATTAAGATAGCACCCTCTACTATATTTCAGAATTTTATCCTAGCTTGGCTGTGAAGGCCAGGTTATGTGACACTCATGTTCCACTTTGTATGGTTCAGTATATGTTGACTGACACAGTTTCTCACTGTGTTGCTCAGTATTTTTTTATTTAGACTATAAGCAAGATTACAAAAAGGTCTTAATTCAAACCCTAACATGTTATTAAAACAATAAAAAGATATTTTAACATAGCGATTTAAAGAGTTAAATAACAACAAAACCCAAAAATAATTAAAAGTATGTTTGGAACCCATTTCTAAAAATTATTAAGGAGAGGTCATGTTTCACATCCTGTGGATTATTGTTTTATAGCATAGGTTCTGATATGGATTAAGCAAAAGTAACTGCTGATAGGATCTGCAAAAGAGGCCCAGTTAATTATCTAAAAAGAAAGAGTTGGAATTGTTCCTTCTAAGAGAAAATTAAAAAAAAATATTTTAATGAAATATCACAGTAACTAGTCTGAACCACTTCTCTATGTACTAGTTGGCTCACAATAAGGGATCCCAAACAGCTCTTTCCTCCCATATCTCCATAAAATACGTTGACTAACACCTTGGTATTCTCTGAGTTTGTAATAGTTATCTTGAGAGAAAGAAAGGCAGGAAAACCAGGAAATGAAGGAAGGAAAGAATAGCAATAGCAATAGCAATAGCACTTAGACTTATATACCACTTTACAGTGCTTTTACGGCCCTCTCTAAGCGGTTCACAGAGTCAGCATATTGCCCCCAACAATCTGGGTCCTCATTTTACCCACCTCGGAAGGATGGAAGGCTGAGTCAACCTTGAGCCGGTGAGATTTGAACCGCTGAACTGCAGCTAGCAGTCAGCTGAAGTAGCCTGCAGTACTGCACTCTAACCACTGCGCCACCTCGGCTCAAGAAGGAAGGAAGGAATGAAGGAATGAAGGAAGGAACCAAGGAAGGAAGGAAGTATTGTTTTACT
>QLTV01003430.1:870278-883300 GCA_003457575.1 Thermophis baileyi
TGTCCAGGAAGGAAGGAAGGAAGGAAGGAAGGAAGGAAGGAAGGAAGGAAGGAAGGAAGGAAGGAAGGAAGGAAGGAAGGAAGGAAGGAAGGAAGGAAGGAAGGAAGGAACTTTCTTAATTGACCAACTATCCTGGTCAATAGAAAAGGTGGAAGTAGGAGGCAATACAATCTAACAGATCCTACTTCCTTTTGCAGATCTCTTTCACTTCCTTCCATTATACAAAGCCCTAGGTCTATTAGTTGGATCTAAACTAGACTTGAAGGCTTTAAGGCTGAAGATGAGATAATATAAAATAGTACCTCATTAATTATGGTGATTATTCTAAGGGTGACACTAATTCATGCCAGCTTCAAAAAAATAGCACTTTATTTTGCAGAAGACATTTTGAAATTCACTATTTATGAAGAATTTAATCCACTTGGCGTTTCAGGAATGCTTTCTTGGAGATCTTACATGATGCAGCGAAGCTTAATAATTAACAGTCCTGCGTATCCTAGCGGCAATACCTGACCTTTTGGGTTTTACAGCAGAGACACAGCTGTGCTGCGGCATCTATGCAGCATTTTATCAGCAGATCATGGGGAAGAAATCCCAACTCGAACCGCTCCTCCAAATACCATGCAAAAGTGTGAGGCCTGAGTTGCTGAATAGTGCTTAGAGGTTCATTATACAAAGAGAAATTGGAGTTATTGGGAAAGGTTCAGAAGCCCAAAAGCAATTTGTAATGTGAGACGTGGCTGGAGACATTAACAAAAAATTCAGAATAGAATTTTTGAACCTCAAAAATTCAGGAGGTTGCAGTACAAGCAGGGTCTGGACCTTAGTAGAAATGAAGCAGAGACACAAATCTTCCATACAATATTGCTCCAATATTTAGCCTCATCCTATCTGGAACTCACAAGTCTTAAAAGGTCTTCAAGCATTTGATATACTTGAAAGTTGGAATGTTTTATTCTCTAAGATTCTCTCAATCTAAGAATGGGGCAAAAGATGTATCCAAATCAAAATATAAACAGTGAGCAAGTACCAAATAGGGATACACTAAGCCTAGGATCATCCTCTTGCTCAGATATTAAAAAGGTAATATCATAATGCAATCGTAGAGGAGGAATTACAAAAGAACATCACCTTTGAATCCTTCAGTGAGTTTTCAAAAACAATACTACCTTATTTCTGTTTTATTCACTATATGGGTTTGTTTATGCCCGTAAAATTATTAATTTGAAATGTCTCCCAATGTTGGCTGATGGCAGATGATCCCATGTTGTGGGGAGAAGAAAAAGAGGTAGTACCATATTTCAATGAATCAGAATGAGGCCGCCGGTGATCAACCTAATTGCACAATAAATCTAAGAACCCTTCAGAGGAAGAAAATAATTAGGAAGATCTGCCATCAGATGAGTTGATGATAACGGGGAATTTGTCAGCCTTGGAAAATGTGAGTCTGACTTTCCTGTTCTTCTAGATTCTGGATTTTCCCCATTGCATGGCAACCTATCACCATCTTTTAGCAAACCATAAAGCAAAACTCATGTTGAATAATCTGGAACAGAAGAGGGAGCACAGAAATCATAAAACATAAAAATTGCAAATCATGCTCTTTGTAGCAATCAATAAGCTACAATAAATGGTTCTCTCTTTTTTAGCATCTTGGAAGATGTTCTGTATTTGCTCGATTTCTCTTCTTGTGGTGATAAGAACTCTCAGCTTTGACTCAGCTATCATGTGTTGATTCTGCCACTTAACATTGAGCCTCAAGTATTCATTGAGGATGAAATTGTGTGGGTTTTTGTATTTTTTTTTTAAAAAAAAAACATTTGTTCCATAATGTTTTTCTTCATTGTTCCTGCCCTTATCCTCAACAACTGGGTAATAATGTTTCTTGAACTGCAAGGATTAATTGACTTAACCTAATGATTAGATTTTTATTCTTTAGTATGTAACATTTAATTCAGGAGATATTATAAAAATTGACATAGCTATTCCATACCATAAGGACTATGATCACTGCACATGTCAACTTCTATCTCCAAAGTTAAGTTAAAGGATAGTAAGAATTTAGAGAATTGTAGCTCAAAAACCAGGGGTGAAATCCAGCAGGTTCTGATAGGTTCTGGAGAACCGGTAGCGGAAATTTTGAGTAGTTCGGAGAACCGGCAAATACCACCTCTGGCTGGCCCCAGAGTGGGGTGGGAATGGAGATTTTGCAATATCCTTCCCCCAGGAGTGGGGAGGGAATGGATATTTTGCAGTATCCTTCCCCCAGGAGTGGGGTGGGAATGGAGATTTTGCAATATCCTTCCCCCAGGAGTGGGGAGGGAATGGAGATTTTGCAGTATCCTTCCCCCAGGAGTGGGGAGGGAATGGGGATTTTGCAATATCCTTCCCCCAGGAGTGGGGAGGGGATGGAGATTTTGCAGTATCCTTCCCCTTCCNTTTTGCAGTATCCTTCCCCTGCCACGCCCACCAAGCCACGCCCACCAAGCCATGCCCACCAAGCCACGCCACGCCCACCAAGCCACGCCCACAGAACCAGTAGTAAAAAAATTTGGATTTCACCACTGTCAAAAACCCTATGCTAACTGATAGATTTGGCATGCATCATCTATTCAAAGGTCTATTTTACCTGCAAATTTACTCCTACAATGTTTTCCTATGCTATATTATGGGAAGAAAAATTTCAATTTTCCAAATTCTTATTCTGATCATTAAATCATACTGAATTACTTTTTGAGCACCCCAATCAAGCTTAAGCCCTCTTCAAAGATCCATCGTGTGACCTTGAACTATGGGTGCATGCATTCTAACACACACATTTCCCAAGTCGCCTTATGTGAGATATAAATTTTTCAGTCTGAATTTTTCTAATCACCCACCTCAAATGAAAGCAGCCGTCTAAGGGTGGAATATCATGAGAGGAAACCGATCAGTTCAGATAGCAGATTTAAAGCAACCATCTCAGTAGGATGGAGTGGTGGCAGGCTGAAGAGCAGAATTTTTGTGCTACGTGCAAATGTACTGTTGTAGCCTATTGCCCTCAGTTGAAGGCAATTGAGGTTGAAGGAGGATAGTAAACCAGTAGTAGTCATCATACACCGAAGGAACCTGCAATTAGTATGGAAGGTGAGTCTATTGGTGGTGCCCTTAATCTGGCATCATTTCCACTTTGCCATGACGTTGGTCTGAGGGCTAATATTTGAGACTCCCCCAATGGGCACCATTCTTCATCAACAAGGAGACTTTCAACTATCAATCAGTTTCCTTTTTTCCCTTTCCCTAAAATGGACTGCAAAAACTTGAAATCATCCAATTTTGACAATCTCTTTCACAAGCATGAATGCAATTTTAATCTTTACCTTGAACGTCACTAGTGACTTTTAATATCTGTGAAGCTCCACAAAAAATGTCACAGCTTTTGCAGAGTGATCCCGTTTTCTTAATATTCCTCAAATATTTGCCTGGGAAAAAAATTATATCTATGCCTAGAATGTAGAAGACTGAAAACATCACCAGCCCTACAGAATAATAATTTTTAAAATGGAGAACAGTCCCAGTGGGAATGTCATCATTCTCTTTTTTCAACACAACATTAAAAGAAAGAACTTTAGTGACATTTCCTGCTGTGTAAATTAGGCCTGAGAATTTCATTTGGAAAGAATTTATACAAAGAACACTTTCTCATCTCCCCGTCTGTAATAGAATACATTCTTTTTCTCTAGTTTTAATGAATGAGTCTGAATGCTGGCATCCAAACTGTGTGTTTCGTTCATAAACTTAGTTTAAAAGCTGAAAATAAAAAGAGTGCTCTATTCTAGGGACTAAAAAAACTAGCTCTGTGCTCAGTTGTGGTAAGAGAAGGATAGCCTGTCTTAGAATCTGAATTGCTTTTAAAAGGGAATGAAGCTTAATTTCAGCCATTCAAATAAACTGGCTCAGAACTGACATAAATTCACTTTTAATTAAGGCATTGCTTTTGGAGCTATTTGAAGAGAAAAGGATGGGTGATTATGTCAGCTTAATTATTGAATACTCTCAAACAGATCACACGTGTGCCTTAATTAGGACTTATCTTCAGTCATGTCTGGTAGTGATACAAATCCTTTAAAAGCCCCCCCCCCCCTATTGTGTGTTATCTTGCTAGTTATATGAAAATTAGCTCTTACTGGAAAGTTTCCAGTAAATAATTTCTAAATCTTTTACATGGCTGATATGCCCATTTGAAGCAAGTTGTCTGGCCATTGAATATAAAACTCTGAAAATGCTCCCAGACTCCATAATGAAGAAATAGTGTTTTAGAATAGAATGCCAAAACCATACCATGGCATCACATCACATCACAAACTCTATTCCTTTTGGGTGCAACATTGCAACCTGTGAAGAAAAGGATCAGGGCAATTTCTCCTATAGCATCACAGTCAGACTTCTTTAAATATAAAATTGGTCAAAATACTCGAATAGCAGAATAACAGAATTGGAAGGGACTTTGGAGGTCTTCTAGTCCAACTCCCTGGGAGAGCAGGAGATCTTATTCTATTTCAAACAAATGGTTGTCTAATCTCTTCTTAAAACCTCCAATGATGGAGCACCCACAACTTTTAAAGGCAAGCTGTTCCATGGATTAATTGTTCTGTCATGAAGGTTCTCCTGCTGTTATCTTGTTGAACCCCTTCTGTCTCTTTCCTGGTCACCACTGACCAGTAACATCTATGGGGAAAGGTTAAAAAAAAGTCAAGATGCCATAGCAGCAACATGACTGAGGCCCAAGCCCTTTTCTACGTGGATCAAGGTTACACATACTGTATGTGCAAAGGATTGCTTTGTTATAACCACTGTACTGCCTTTTTTGACCTGCAGGCACTGCTGGATGGCATTCTACAAATCCCCGATGGGGAGTCACACAAATGGATTTTGAATAATGGATTTAAGTCACAGGAAGGCAGAGTCCTTCGGGAGTTGGGCGGCATATAAATTTTATAAAATAAATAAAAATAAATAAATTCTGATGAAATCTTTGCAACAGTAACAGTGGAAATATTTACCTCAGAGAATGATAAAGTGCTTTTCACTAGATGTTGAACACTAGGTGTTCAAGCAAAAGACAATCTAGGTGACCCCTGCCAACTTGATGATTCCAGGACTGTACCTCATCTCCTCTTAAGGAAAACATGGGATTGAAAAAAAATGAGGAAATAAACTAAGACTAGTATTTGTTCTCAATCTTAGGAGGAATTTTTTCAAAACAAAATGGCAGAATTTAATAGAACATACTGCTAACCAAGTTAAGAGAGATTTGTTTAATTAGAGATATATCTAAGCAAAACAATAGGATTAACATTCTTAAAAAGGTCCACAATGTGTTTGATCTTTTGATTAGAATTCATGAAATGGTCAACAGTGTACTCAAACCTCAGATCTGCTCCTTCTCAACAGATAACATTAGCATCCTTATTATTCTATGCCTCCCCCCACCCTTCAAATGCTGCTTTCTGAAATTCATTGAACAAAAATGGTGGCCAAATTTAAGTAGAACTGCAGGCAAATTTATTCATTGTACTTAAAACATTGATATAGCCATCCAGTTATGTCAAATTCTGGGCGGCTCCCCCCAAAATTCCCCCCCCCGCAAGGCTGCTACTATTTCCATTAATTTTAATGAATTTTTGGATTAGTCCTTGTTTATACTGTTTAGGGAAATCAATTAACTTGTCATCTCAAAAATGAGTTTTGTTGCCAGAGCCTGAGGTTCACTGAGAATCACAACAAATATTATATTAGGAATTCAGCCCAATTTATATTTATTTTCTGATATTCTTTGGTTTTGAATCTCCATCTCACCTGTAAGGATTCAAAGTGCAAAAATTCTTGTTTTATTACCTAGAAATCATTGGATATACATTGTTGGTGAAGAAAAAGAATACTGTTTTTAGAACTGGGTTAGCTAGATTATGAAAGTATTGAGATTCAATTGTTATGGGACTACTTTTTAAAATTTATATTATTGATTAGTTTGGTATAGAGCGTAGTATAGAAAAATTAGACATTCATATTCCATGAGCCAGTTACTGGTATCGCATTACATACAGCCATCATATATTCACCTGTTAATATACCCCGCTTATATTTTCTTTAAATACTTTTTGTGACTCTTGAATAAAAATGTAACAAATGGTCTGAAGCCACTTTTTTTGTACTGCTGTTGATCACAAACTAGTAAACTGTCTAAATGTAATGATTAGATACAATCTTGTATATAATAATGTTGCTTCAGAGTAATTCAAGTAGGAGGTTTTCCTTGGATCCAGAATTCTAATTCTATTCATCTGAGAACCACAAAGCAGTATTATGGTTATGGATCAGAGGTGAAATCCAGCAGGTTCTGACAGGTTCTTGAGAACCGGTAGCGGAAATTTTGAGTAGTTCGGAGATCCGGCAAATACCACCTCTGGCTGGCCCCAGAGTTTGGTGGGAATGGAGATTTTGCAATATTCTTCCTCCAGGAGTGGGGAAGGAATGGGGATTTTGCAGTATCCTTCCCCTGGAGTGGCGTGGGAATGGAGATTTTGCAGTATCCTTCCCCTGCCATGCCCACCAAGCCACGCCTACCAAGCCACACCACGCCTGCCACGCCACGCCACGCCACGTCCTCAGAACCGGTAGTAAAAAAATTTGGATTTCACCACTGTTATGGCTATTACTTCCCTAGAGTAATATTTCCCGCCCTGGAGGAAGAAAATGCCTCAACCAGCCTTTTCCTCTTAATACCAGCTTGTGTGAGATAGGGGCTCTTTCTGTCTGAGCAACCTACTTACACATAAACTGGATATAAGATTGTAATCATTATGATGGTGAACGATGATGATGGTAGAAGACTAACTCTGTAGCATCCTTCCTGGCACTAGAAGCAGAATAACAGTGTTGGAAGGGAGGTCTTCCAACCCCTTGCACAGGCAGGAAATCCAATACCAATTCAGACAAGTGTTTGTCCAATCTCTTCTTAAAAATCTACCCACAACTTCTGGAGGCAAGTCATTACACTGATTAATTGTTCTGTCAGAAAATGTCTCCTTGGTTCTACGTTGGTTCTCCCCTTGATTAGTTTCCATCCATTGCTTCTTGCCCTGCCTTCAGGTGCTTTGACCCCCCCCCCCCGCATTCTTTGTGGCAGCCCCTGAGATATTGGAACACTGCTATCATGTCACCCCAATCCTTCTTTTCACTAGACTAGACAAACCCAATTCCTGTAAACATTCTTCATATGTTTCAGCCTCCAGTCCCCTAATTATCTTTGTTGCTCTTCTCTGCACTCTTTCTAGAGTCTCACTGTCTTTTTTTATATCATAGCGACCAAACTGGATGCAGCATTCCAAGTGTGATCTTACCAAGGCATTATAAAGCTTTGAGGGATATGAATAGCAATTGGCTTTTGATTTTTTTTTGGTAAGAAAAGCATTCACCTGATGATGAATGCATTTCTTCCACTAACATAAATAATCGTAAATAAGTTTACTTTCTTTTTATTCTATAATTTGAGGATTTTTGGGTGCACTCCTATCTAAGTACTAGCCAATTATGATGATGCTTGGTTTTTCTTTTCAAGGTCAGACAAGAAAAGCTAGAACAAGATAGAGAAAAGATTGTGTGCAAAGGTGGGATTTTTAAAAAAATCATTATTGCGATATGCAAGTATGAGAGAATGGTAAACAAGAGCAAGGAGCATAAGTAAGCAGCTCAAGAAGCCAAGTGTTGAAGCGAAACATATCCAAATCAATCTCATAGGGGTGACTAGCTCAAAACATCCTATAGAAAAATATCATCCCTAAGAACATGATGAGGCAATGCTTATGAGCTTGGAACCTCCAATGTATTTTCTCAGCAACAGTGGACAATGAGAAACACAGTTGAGCAGAGGGGTTTGCAGATGGAGCAGTAGGGATGGGGCAGTACAGAGCAAGAACCTCAGTAATGATTAATGATTATGTAGGGAAACATGAGGAATTTGATGCCAATAAGAAATGATTTATTTGATGTCTCTCTCTCCCTCTCCCTCTCCCTCTCCCTCTCCCTCTCCCTCTCCCTCTCTCTCTCTCCTCCCTCCCTCCCTCCCTCCCTCTCTCCCCCCTCTCTCTCTTTCACACACACACACATACACACACACACACCATCATGAGAGAGAAGAGAAAACAATAGCTATAGCTCAGGGTTGAACTGCGGAGTTCCTGATGCTCTTTGAGCTCAGTTGTTTGCTTGCAAACATTTCATTTCATCTTTCAGAAATTATGTCGTTACTTAGTTAGGTAATAAAATGTCTGCAAGCAAGCAACCAAGCTAAGAGAGCACCCAAAAGTTAAAAGTATTAGTATGGGGGGAGGGGGGGGGCTAAAATGCCATGAAATGACATTATTTTAAAAATGAGCTTAACTTTATTTATTTATTGTTTATTGTTGTTCCAGCTTACATCAAGGTTGAAGGGGTTTTTAATGTAATTTATTGAATTTGGTTTCAGCTTCAACACGCTATAACTGCATGTAAGCCATGATCAATTCAGCACTAAACATGACTAATTAAGGATTGATTTGGAGGGATATGATCAATATAATCATCACTTATTCAAAGCTGTGATTGGATTGCTTTCAAAGTGCAAGCTATTACGGAACAGTAACTCACAGTCATTCTGGTGCCTTCATGAGCTGTGGAACAGGCTTAATTGTAAATACCAAGATTTGGATGCCTTAATCGTTGTCCCTTTAAATAGTTCTTGAGTGACATAGCTATCTTTTGTGGGTCACAGTGGAAACGAGGCAATATTTTCAATAAATGCCACCATATGAAATTTACTGTAGATGTTTCAGAACCCAGTCAATTGGCAAAGGTCCATATTAGATATTCCAATTTTTAAATCTCAGTGCTGGAAATGGTGTTCTGTAGGACCCTGAAGATAAAAAATCCATCAAAATTAAAGCCAGAATCCACAAAGGAAATCACTTGGCACCTCAACACTGATGTCCTCGATGCTAATTTAATTTGTGAAATAGTGTTCCTCTGGCAGCCTGACAAACCTCTGATGACCTAGAGTTGCATTTAACATTTATGGGAGTGGTGGAGGTGCTGAGAACCAATGCTGGCCACAATCTCAATTAGTGATGGACTAACAATTCTCACCATCATTTGCAATTTGCAGAGGACATCTTGGGAACGGAGAACATGATTTATGCAATTTGATGTTCTCTTCCACCTCCAGCCTCATTTCAGCATGATTCATGGCAGTCGTTGAATGGCTATGATAACATCAACTTTGCTTAAGTGATAATTAGAGCTGTGTAGTTCTTTGAAGGGATGACTTGCTCCGAGTGACGCTCAAGTGAAACTCTTCTTCAAAATGGCTTTGGAAGGAAAAAAAAATGGCTACCTGGCTTTGCTTCAGCTTATATCTGAAATCCCATTTGGTAGTTCCAATAGCTGGATGGAGCTTCCTTGCATGTGTGTGTTGAGTACAATCCTCTTCTGATACTTCCAGTCAGCTAGGCATATAGGTGCCCAATGAGGCTCAGAGGTGATGGGAAATACTGCATATTTACTTCTACAAAAGGAAATGTGTCATCTCTGCAAAATGAGGCTCTGTGTAGGAGATGACCAGGCTGAGCCTGAGGAAGGGGTCAAATGCATCCTCAGTCTCAAGCCCTTCATACCCACAAGAGATCTAAGTCCAGCCCACCTTCAAAACCATTAGATTTTATCTACCAACAATTTGCTTTGACCATTAGTAGATCAGATTCTTGTAGAGAACATAAGCTTGCAATAAATCTGTATTTGTTTGAACCGCCTTGACTCCTGATTTCCTGCACTTGACACTGTGAGGTGAATCCAAGCTTTCTTGTTCAAGGTTCATGACTCTAGAACAGGGGTGGGGAATGATGGCCTTTTTATGACTTGTGGACTTCAACTCCCAGAATTCCTGAGCCAACCATGCTGGGAGTTGAAGTCCACAAGTCATAAAGGGGACATTGTTCCCCACCTCTGCTCTACAGCAACATGTATCTGTGAACTGGAACAAGTATGAGAGAAGCAGCAATTTAAACAAAGTATCGTGTGTTGCTCCGAAAACATTAATATTAATCAGAATAGATCTGGAAGGAACCTTGGAGGTCTTATAGTACAACCCCCTGGGACAGCAGGAGACTCTATTCTATTTAAGATAGGTGGCTGTCCAGTCTTTTCTTAAAAACCTCCAGTGATGAAGACCCTACAACTTCTGAAGTCAAGCTGTTCCACTAGTTAATTGTCCTCACTGTTAGGAAGTTTCTCCTTAATTCCAGGTTTTTTCTCTCCTAGATTAGTTTCCATCCATTGTTTCTTTGGAAAACAAGTTGACCCCCTCTTCTTTGTGGCAGCCCCTCACATACTGGAATACTGCTATTATGTCACCCCTAGTTCTTCTTTTCTCTAGACTGGCCATACCCAATTCCTGCAACCGTTCTTCATGTTTTTGTCTGCAGGTC
The DNA here is from genome assembly GCA_003457575.1 of Thermophis baileyi. Taxonomy (NCBI): domain Eukaryota; kingdom Metazoa; phylum Chordata; class Lepidosauria; order Squamata; family Dipsadidae; genus Thermophis; species Thermophis baileyi. The sequence goes on from QLTV01003430.1 coordinate 880,778, forward strand.
TTTAATCATCTTAGTTGCTCTTCTTTGCACTTTCTCCAAAGTCTCAACATCTTTTTTATAATGTGGTGACCAAAACTGGATGCAGTATTCCAGGTGTGGCTTACTAAGGGTATATAAAGTGGTACTAATACTTCACATCATTTGATCTCTCTATCAAAAGGAACTGATATGTAGGTTAAATCATTCCATAGATTCACATTGTGTTTTATTTTATTTTATTTGGAAACTAAAAGGTTACTTGCAAATAGGGAAAAAATGGAGCATGAACAAGAGGTGGGAAAGTTGTTAATTAATCATGGCACCATGAATATCCAGGCTACTGTGAGTTCTAGTCCTACCTTAGGCATGAAAGACAGTTTATGTTCCAAAGCTCCAGCTTAATTTCCTGTGGCCCTCAGTCTTTTTCAAAAGCCTTCTGCAAGTGACTGTGGAGATTCTCAGTCATTAAGGTCATAGTTGTCTCAAAAGTGCTTTTTTTCTTTCCTTCAAAAGACAACTAGACTGTTTTTTCCTTGAGGAGGCAGAAGAAAACGTTTCGCTTCTCATCCAAGAAGCTTCATCAGAGCTTTGACAGCCATCAGAACTATGAAGTTTCTTTGATGAGAAGCAAAACTTTTTTTTTCCTTCTTCCTCAAGGAAAAAACAGTCCAGTTACCTTCTGAAGAAAAAAAAAGGCACTTTTGAGATCTTTGCAAGTGAGTGATTCATATCTCTTGTCAAAAATGATTTGTCCTTTCTCTCTTTCCTGACATGGTGAGAGGTGTGGGATGAGAGAAAGGAAATGTGAAAGGACAATGTCAGCAATAGGGAAAGGAGATATTAAAATAAATGGTCAAAGCCACGTATCAACATGTGCCCTTTTATAGGGGAACCAACCCTTGGAAGGGGTGGGAAGGAAGCTCATTCCTTCTTTAGGTGATCAATAATTCTCATCTAAATCCAAATGGAAAAAAAAGCAGAAGATTTCTGCTTGAGAAAAACAAGTGAATCATCTTAAGGGCAGCTAAAAGGTGCAATGAAAGTGGAATTTTTTTTCCCCAGAAGAGTTTCACACATATGGCTGTGAAAGCAGGATCCTCAGAAAGGCTGTGAGAAGAAAAATCGATGCCTTTGAATGCAGCGCTGGAGAAAATTGTTGGGCGGACTTTGGACAGAGAGATGAACAAATCGTTCAATATTAGATGAAGTAAAGTCAGACACAAAGGGTGGGTGGAAAAGTCACAGCAAGAAATATTATTGACTGTAAATTAGGGAGAGTCAAGAGTCAGCTTCTAATTCTGGCACTTATGGACTGGAGATATACATTGTTTGCAAGTGCGTGGACAATTCCTGGTAAGTAGTCCATTTGTCAAAGGTTGAAACTTCGCAGCGCTCGCCTTTTCTCATGACTAACAAAAGCTGATTTTTCAAATGAAGAAAAACGATTTGACTTCCCTAAATATGTGAGAGCCATTTTGGTGCAGTGGTTAAGGGACCAGCTAGAAACTGGGAGACCATGAGTTCTAGTCTCACATTAGGGAAAACGCCAACAGAGTGACCTTGAGTCAATTACTTTCTCTCAGCCCTAAGAAGCAGGCAATGGCAAACCACTTCCAAAATCTTGCCAAGAAAATTGCAGGGTCTTGTCCAGACAGCCACCAGAAGTCAACACTGCCTCAAAGGAACAAAACAACAACAACAACAAAAATGTATGTTTTGGTTTGCACATGCTTCTGGCTCAGGGTCACTCAGATTGGGATAATTTATAAATGATGGAAAATTAAAATAAAGGAAAAAATAACCATATGGGTCATATGCAGAGGTGCGTTCCTCCCGGTTCGGACCGGTTCGCCCGAACCGGTAGAGACCCGCTTGTTATATCCTCGAGTTACAACCGCGCGGCTGCTGCTCGCCTCTGATTGGCTCCGACTCGAGCAGCAGCCGGGCGGGAAGTTAGACGCTCGGGATTGGCTAGCCGTTTGACAGCTCCAGTATAAAAGGAGCTGTCAAGCCGCTTGCCTGCTGTTCCGTCTCTTGGTGCTGAATAAAGAAGCCTTGCACTTCTACCGTGTCTGACTCCCTCCTGTCAGCTGCCGCGTGCGCGAACTAAACACTTGGCGATGAGGGTGGGATTCAGCGTCTGACGGAACGATCTGGTCTACTATCAACAAGAGCGAGTCACTTGAGCTTTAGCAATACCTGCAAAAACCTCCAGCCAGGCGACGAGAGGTCGCTGAAGGATTCCTGTCAGCTGCCGCGTGCGCGAACTAAACACTTGGCGATGAGGATGGGATTCAGCGCCTGACGGAACGATCCGGTCTACCTTCAACAAGAGCGAGTCACTTGAGCTGAAGCACTATCTGTCAAAGCCTCCAGCCAGGCGACGAGAGGTCGCTGAAGGCTGAGGTAAACCGTCCTTTTCAGGATGACCTCATTACCAGCTTTCGCTCCCTTCGAGCCAGCAACGGAAACCTGGGACGACTACTTGACCCATTTTGAGTGCATTCTACGCGCAAATGACTTCACGGAGCTGTCAGACTCTCA
>QLTV01003430.1:889497-909616 GCA_003457575.1 Thermophis baileyi
TAAGAACTATTTGTGTACGAAAAGTTCTCCCTCCCTCCCCCAGCGAACAACAGATTATTTATTTATTTACATTTATTTATTTATTTATTTATTTATTTTGTATTCCCCTTCATTATTTTTACAAATAACTCAAGGTGGCGAACATATCCAAGCACAGCTTTCTCCAGGGGACTTTCCTTGTCAATAATAGGAGAATATTTATTTATTTATTCATTCATTCATTCATTTTCCACCCTTATTGTTTTTACAAATAACTCAAGGTGGCAAACATATCCAGCACATCTTTCTCCTCCTATTTTCCCCATAACAACAACAACCTTGTGCAGTGGGTTAGGATGAGAGAGAGTGAGCGACTGGCCCAAAGTCACCCAGCAGTCTTTCATGCCTAAGACAGGACTTGAACTCACAGCCTCCCGCTTTCCAGCCAGGTGCCTTAACCACTAGACCAAACTGGCTTTCACAATAAGTATATTTTTAAAAAGAGAAATACAACTTGGAGGGTTTGTGAGCCATTTTTCCAACAGAGAAACAGATATATACAAAATGAGCAGATATTACAAGAAGTTGCAATCGTAAACAATTACAATTGTATTTACAATTACATTACAATTGTTTACAATTGTTCTATAGTTTTAAAAAAAACAATATGGGGTTAATGACTTAAATAGTTTCCTACCATGCAGACATTGAAGTGGACAGAATTTTTAGCTGTTTGGTGTGATTATACTTTTGCCTAAAAAGAAAGAACATTACGTTTAGCCCACTTCATTTAAGTACTGATGGTTATTAGTCAGCTTTGTCCTTTTTAACCCAATGTACAGATTTTCAGGTTGCCGAATTTAGCTTCTGTGTTAAAACCTTTACTTTTGTTCTCCATTTCCCAAATACTTCAATGTTTAGGATTAGCAAAGTAAACACTATATCTTTTCTTTTGTAGGTTCACTTTGAACCTTAGAGTCACAGAGTGTGATGTTGGACCTTGGTGGTTGACCTTATTCTGACGATTTCTTTATTTCTTCTTAAAAAAAGATAAATCACTCCTTATTAGAATAACTCCCTAGAGGAAGATAAATAAGGCTCCAGCTTTCACAATCTGTTTCAACAGATTGTTCTCTTGTCAAGTTGATGTATGCATTTATTCAGCAATGGTTAAAAGCCAGAACTTTTCATTGTCTTTATGATTCCAACAAATATTTTCAACTCTTGGGACAAAATATTGGTGAATATTTTCTTGGGAACTGATAGGTCCCACACTAATACTAGTATTTTATTTAGTGTGCACTTAGGACTAAAGGCAATGCAAAGGCAATGGCTCCCACTCTGTGGGCTATCATGACCCCTGATGTGATCTCTGCATCCACCCTTTTGATGTTCTGGAAGGGCCTGAAGTCCTGGCTCTGCCAATTGGCCTGAAGCCCCGAAGGGAGCATGGTTAATGGATAAGACTCTACTTCCTTCCATGTGCTTCTTGCTTCCTTCTGTGGGAAGAAATCTCCATCTGGTTCAGTTCCAATCTGGGAGAAAGGCACTGGAGACAAAATGGAGGCTGGAGGCTGATTGGAAAGATGGTTTAATGATGAAGCAGAACCACATGGGTGGTTCTGGGCAGCTGACCACGTGGAGTTGAGAGTGGGTTTTTTTTTATACCTTCTCTTGGGCTTTGCACCTGAGCTTCCTGTTCCTGTGCAAGAACATGTATTTTATTGGCTGTTGTCAGACTCCCATGAGGCCATGTGGGGGTTATGTAGGGGTCATAGTTGGCTCTATAGGCAAAGTACAAATCCTAGGAGTTTGTCTGAGCTCCCAGGTTTGGTTGAAGTTTGTGGAGGGCGATACAATGAAGGGGCTTGTGTTCTGAAAGGGTGTTGGGTAATTCCTATTGTGGTTTAATGGCTTTTTCCTGTGTTGGATCTTGGGTGAGGGTATTTGCTTATGAATAGAGTTATCTTTATCTCTTAAGTGCTGACATCTGCTGAGTGCTATTAAGAAAGATGGGGGCTGCTTTCTCCCTCTAAAAAATCATGTTTCTCCATTTCTCATCCAGGGAAATATAATATTCTGCCTTTTTAATGTTTCTCAAAATATTTCATTCTTCTAGGAGAGGGGGTGGGTGCTAACTTTCTACACTTCCTTGCCATCTTTGACAATTTTTAAGTCAATTTTAGTGTTAATATTTCTTATTTTAATGTTTTTTATATTTTATCTTCTTGCTTTTATTGATTGTAAGCCATCTAGAGTCACCTCTAGGCGAAATGGGTGGCATATATGTTGAATAAATTATAAATCAATAAATATTGGTAAATCGTAATAAACCAATGTATTAGTGAGTGTGAGACATTCCTAATCCCATGCAATAATCAGTCAACAATTGGTAATGCTAGCACAACTTTAGTGTAGGTTGACAGCAAATAATTAGAGGAAAAGTGTTTTGAGGGCCTTCTTGAGGCCAGACTCCAGACATATTTCAAGGGCAGATGGCTCCAAAAAGCAAGAGCTAAATAGGGGGGGGGGACAGCAGTGAAGAGACAGCAAATTTATCACGAGGAAAAAGTAATCAGGCATAATTGGAGTATCAAGCTGAGGGCACAAGAGCAAAATATGTAATCAAGTTTTTTTAAAAAATAAAATAAATAACATATTTTCAATAGTCATGGCCCAAAAGGCCAGAACTAGCAATTTAAACTGTTCCCAGTCAACAAAGGGATTCAGCCTAACTCAGACATCGAGGCATAGACCTACTAGCCAAACATCCTATTAGTTAGCCTTGACTCCTGGAAACTGCTTGGACTAGTCACAGTTTTCTTGGCAAGATTTGCCAATGTCTCCTTCCTAGGGCTAAAAGAGAATGACTACCCCAAGGCAGGATTAGAACTCGTGGCCTTCTGGTTTCTAGCCTGGTTCCTTAATCATTACATTGACTCTTTTAAGCAATCCTTATTCCAATGTAAGGTAACGACTGTTCGTAAAATCACATGCAAAAATCTACAATTCTACTTAAATTTAACCATAGAATTCAAAGAATTCTAACCTTAACTCTAACCCTAACTTTCCTGTATCACCAATATAATTTTTCCAACTAAATAGTAATCCTGAAAAGCCCCTACAACATGACTATACAACTACCTATAGAAATTGAACCTAAAGCTAGATGTCACACTGAAGTGAACCACAGACCTTAAGGAAGCTTAATCCCAACTCATCCTAACTTCATCTTATTGGCAAGATAAATTATTTACTTTAAAAATTATTCTGCTAGGCAATTGGCACAAAATATAATGGCAGGGTAAATGTCATGCATAAGCAAACAGAACCACTTGTGAATAGGTTTAAGTAAATATATTATTGTTGATTGTCTATATTACAAGAATATCACCAGATTGTCTTTTTTTCCCTTGGGAAATGACACATATAGACCTAAGGGTTTGACCTCAAAAGTTTCCTTCCCCAAATCAACTTCAAGCTGGAATGTCTTTTTATTCCCCCTAGAGGGGGGTCTATCTTCTTCAGCCATTGATTCAACCACAATAACTCAGCCTACATCTAATTCTCACCAAGGCACCCTAGCCTTAACCCTAACTGTAACCCAACTTTAACCCTTACCCTACAGCTGAATGATTTTTTTTAACACCAAAAGCTTGTCTAGAAGCAATCCCTACTAAGTTGAACCACAGGCTTCAAAACAGCATAATCTCTCCTCTGTCTTCACTCTATTGCCAAGAGAAATCTTAAAAGTTACTATAGCAGGAAAACCAGTGGTGGGTTGCTGCCGGTTTGGTGGCAGAAATTTGCATCTGCTCGCCGAACCGGCAGCGATGGCCGGCTGTCCACGCCCCCGAACTGGTTCTCGCACGCGAACCAGTAGCAATGGTATTTAGAACCCACTACTGGTCTCAACATCTCTTTTACATTTTGCAACCAATACTGGAATAAGCAGTATTCCAAGTTTGGCCTTACCAAGGCATTATAAAGTGGTATTACCACTTCACATGATCTTGATTCTATCCCTCTGTTAATACAGCCTAGGACTGCTTTGGCTTTTTTAGCAGCTGCAGCACACTGCTGGCTCATATTGAAATGATTGTCCACTAGGACTCCAAGATCCGTCTCACAATTACTACTATTGAGCTGCTTTGATATATAGATCAAAGTAGCTCAATAGTAAATATAGCTGCTTTGATAAGCTGTTACATCCTTTTTATGTTATTTTTATGTTAATGTTAACAATTATGTTATACTTTGGTTTGAGAGAACAAATCTTCAATCAAGACACTGTGAAAATATTCCTTGCAAAAAGCCCTCAACGTTTTAACAGATTCAGAGCCTGAGCTAGATTTTACAAATGTCTGGTATGATTATGAGGCATGCAGAAAATCAGCTTCATAAGCAATCAGAGGGCTCAGCTACAGAGACAACTTGAGTTAAATGTGTTTAAATTCCAGACATGTTTTTTAAGGCACAGTTACATGATGACAAACATAATCAAGTACAAGAATCGACTTTGCAGTAGCAAATCAGAATATAGCTTTGGTCCCCAAACATCAAAAATGCTCCTTGAGAGCCATTAACAATGATGATTAATGGACCAGTGGTGGTTTGTGACATTTGTGCAGGCAAGTGATGCGAGGAGTTGAATTCACAGGAGATCAATGTACAGTGAGCTAATATTACTCAGTAAGGATTTGTGACAGTTCAGTTAGTGACACAAAATGTCTCCAAGAAACAAACAATAATAATCTCCATGGGTGGCAAGCAGCAGGCAATCACTGGGAAGACAGAAGTATTCCCTTTCTGAATAAGGTTATGATTATAAGGTAGTGTCAGAAATGGAAAAAAATCGACTTAACAACTGAGTGAGTTTATAACAACCAACTAGCTCAGCACATCTCAACAACCTGTTGAAGGCAGTAGTTTTCACCCGTGGGGAGCACCTGCCTGATCAGAAAGACATACACAACTCTTCCTTTTTTTCATCTGAAAATAAAGAAACAATCAGTCAATAGAGCTACGAGACTAGAGCAACCCATCCTGGACTCTCCCGTCGATACAATGGAGAATGGTGGTGTGGTTGTTATCCCTTCCACATCTTCCCACTGCTTAGAAGCCTCCCTAGCTATCCACACTTCCTAAAATGGAAACAAATTGAAAACAGTGTGAGGAACTTCCTGATGATATCTTAGATTTAATTGAAATTCTGCTGACTCCTAGAGAGATGATTGCACAATAATAATAAAAAAAAGGACAGTCGTGCATATTTCTTCCTCACTGTACAATTAAACGATGCAGAATCATTGCAATCAGGAATGCTCTGTTCCTGAAAAAAGAAAAAGCAAGCAAGTAAATGCATTATCATAAAATTGAATGAAAACGGATAGGAAAACAAAAAAGATGTTGGGGTTTTTTTTTTTTTTTTTTTTTTTTTTTTTTTTTCTCTCCTATGCAACCACATGGTTTGTTTAAGATTTGTGCCTTCCCTAATTTAACTGAGAGTTAACAGCATTCCATTGAAAACTTATTTTGTAGATATCAATAGGATGTTGGCCTGCATATTTAATTAGTTTTGTATCTCACCTTTTTGAAGCACAACTCAAAATGGTGTATAAAATGTTCCCTCTGTCTATTTTCCTTCCAACAATAAATCTGTGAAATAGGTTGGGTCAAGGAAAAAGTGACCCCAAATCACCCAGCTAGTTTCTTTGACTAAGGGAGAACTAAATTCTCAGTCTTCTAGTTTTTAATATATTATCTTAACCACTACTTTAAACTGGCATTCTCAATTCTATAATTTACTGCTAGTTCTCACACGACTCTGTGCAATTAATATTTGTAAATCGGCTCATATAACAGGGTGAAAATAAGTCAGGATTCTTTTTTTTAAAGAAAAGTGGGAGAAAAGTAATTTCACAGATTCAGCCATATCACTGGATATATATTTGACTCTAATTTTCACTGCTAGTTTCTTGACATCTTTATTATAGACTTGACAACCTGTCCATTAAGCAGGGGAAAATTTTTTCATGTTTAAGGAATATAAATAAAATTCCATTGAGCTAAGAAAAAAATATCTTTGAAATGTGTGAGAGCCACTGTCTGTTTTAAGATGGTCAGCATTGGAATAGCAGAACCAATGCACTTCTTATATTTCTAGCTTTTGAGGCTAAAGAGGATTTTTTTTTTTTTGAAATGGTAAAGAAAAGATGTGGGGAAAGCCAATGTGTACAATTTCAAGAAATGATACCACAGCTATGTAAAACCTGATTTGACTTCACGAGCATGACAGCACCTTTGATGTATCACTAATAGCATGGCAATGATCTATCACCAGACAAGCTGCAATTTATTCTTACCTCTCAGGAGCTTCCTTGTTTTACATTATTATTTGCACATAGCTGTATTGTCTTGTTTTACTCTTTATTCCCACAAACTGCCATTCATTCTACATGTCAAACAAACCCCATCCCGGCAGAGTTTTCAAAAGGCAGCATTTACGTGAACATGGAAAGAAAAGATAGGAATGAAAGTGTGGGTCTTAGAAGATTAGATTAAGGCGTTTTGCAAAGGCGTGTGCGATAGAGGCAGAAATGGATGGGGAATTCTTATAGAATGTAAAATTGAGATAACACAGCTCTGAAATTTCTGTGTGCAACAGTTAGTAATGTAGATCTGGGGTCTTCTATTTATCGGGATTTATAGAAGAGGTTCAAAGTTTTTTGGGGGGGAGGATCATGGGCACTTCCACAAATTAGTTTACCATAGGGCAGGAGCCTGTTTAACAACAACTTGACTGAAACTGATACTGCTTAGTTACAAAGGACAAAGAATCCCCCCCCCCCCCAGAAAGAAAGGAAGGCAAACTTCGTATCTGAGACTCAGAGTACAAATTGCAGATTTGCACAATTATTTCATACCGGAAAATATCAGAGGAGAGAACTTGGGGAATGTTGAATGAATCCTTTTGTCCCATAAAGAGAACCTCAAATGCCAGAGAGACAAGAGCATAGAGGTCAAAGGAGAGAGAGAGTGAGAGAGGCAGACAGAGAGAGACAGAGACAGAACGACAGAGACAGAGAGCACAGGTTAAACTACTGCTGGAAATTTTCATCTGGATTTCTCTGAGGAATGGATTTTGAGGAATGGTTCAGTTTTCCAGAAGAATTTTATTTGGTCATCTATGTGGACACAACTCCCAGTAGGAATGTGTGTGAGATAAAGACTTTTTGGTGACTTTTTATACCCTTTTGCATGCCTGTATGTACTATTATTCTTTTTACAACCCTTTGGAATATTTATTTAGAAAGGGTTTTTTTACTAATTTACTAGTTTCTTTTACCATAACTAGGCAGTCTCTTCTTTTTTTTATCAGCCCTGCTTTGTAAATCTCTCTCTTGCTCTGGCCTAATGGATACTTCTGTGCAAGTGAACCTACAGAAGACACGGTATTTAGCATTTTTGTGGGTGACCCCTTGAATTGATATTGACTCCTGGCAATTACCTGGACTAGTTTCTAATGTAAACTTGGCAAGCGGTTTTTCCTTGCCTCCTTCCTAAGTCTGAAGGAGAGGGACTTGCCAAGGTTACCCAGCTGGCTTTGTGCTTAAGGCAGGACTGGAACTCATAGTCCCCTGTTTCTAGCCTGGCGCCTTAACCATTACTGTCTCTCTAGCATTTAGCCAATTTAACATTTCCTTCTTCATTGCCAAATAACAAAAATACAGGGGATAACACAGAGAAAATATACATATATAACCCTAGCAAATTACTGCTCTGTTCCCAGAGTGAAATCTCTTTTCTTCTGAAGTCCAAAGTCAGGGGTGAGAAACCATGGCCCTTTTATGACTTGTGGACTTCAACTCCCAGAATTCCTGAGCCAGCAATTCAGATCAGCATTTTTTAATTCTGAAAACCAGCCTTGATATTTTGAATAATAATATGATGCAGGAATTATGCCATAGTGATACCGTGTTTCCCCGAAAATAAGACCCTGTCTTATATTTTTTTGAACCCTGAAATAAGTGCTTGGCCTTATTGCCATGCACTCAAAAGCCCGATTGGGCTTATTATCAGGGGATGTCTTATTTTGGGGGAAACAGGGTAATAGGTTCATGAACATTCAAGACAGGAACTTCTAAGTAGCAACACACAACTTCTGACCTTCTCATAAGGGATATCAGAACCCGGTCTTCTTTAATCAGGTTTTTATAGGCAGTGAAGACTGTTCTGGACAGATGGATTTTAGTGTGATTTGGTTTCCCTTCCCTTTTGATATGTTTTCTATTTCCTTCCAGCATTCTTGGTTTTTGTAATAAGTTTCAATGGATATTAATCATCCTGTATGATCTATAAATAAAATATAAAGACAAATGATATGCAGCTTATCCTACTTTTAGTAAGTCTGAGACTTTTAAAAAAATGTGTGATCTTTTAATAATTCTTTTTGGCATATTCCTTCTCATGTTTCCTGTCAGTTTTGGAGCATTTCCCAAAGGTTTCAAGTCTACTCACATACTGTTTAAATGAATACAGATATTTTTGTGCTTGCTGTTTTCCACAACAGGTTTTTTTTGGGGGGGGGTGGGTATATTTTTTACTGAAAAATTATGGCACATTCAGAATTTTGAAGCATAGCCATCAAATCCAAGCCAGGCTGGGGCTGTTTCATTTTGAGAAATTGCCTTGAAGGAACGATTTCTTTTCTCAACCCGGCTGACACAGCTGTTCTCAGAAACAGTTGTTAAATAATGTTGAGAAAGGCATTAGAAACAGAGAAGGTGGTGTTATGTCCCACTGCACTGCGCCGCCATACTCATTCATCACCTCATCTTGAATTAGTGTTACAGAGAGAATGCTGTGAAAAACATAAGTACCAGTCAATTTTTTTATTGTTCTCTTATGATGAACTATCATGGTTGTTTTAAGGCTATCCCCAAGTGTAAATGATGAGGTGTTTGCAATTGTGAATGGTAGTAATTAGGTTACCTAGAGGGAGAAATAAACAGTTCCTGGTTCCATAAATAGATATATATTAAAAAAAACAAACCCCATAGATATGAAGTATGTCTTACAAGCCAGGAAAAGAGTTATCTAAAAGGACAGTTTAGTGTGAGAGGAAAATACATATGAATATCCCATGGTTTCTAGAGCAAATGTATTAACCAGAAGCTGTATGGAGGTTATACAATTAGTCCTCACTTAGTGATGACAATTGGGACCAGCAACTCGGTTGTTAAGCAAAGCAGTTGCTAAATGAAACTGCAACTCTCCTTCAATTCTTACTTCAACTTTTTCTTTGGTTTTCAGACCTGCAAAGGTCATAAATGCGAGGATTGGTTACAAAGTTACTTTTTCTGCCCGAACACTTGCTAAATAAGGCAGTCACTAAATGAGGACTACCTGTAATTGTAGTTACAATCCCTTGTCCAAAAGAAAATCTTATCCAAACATCCCACATCTTGAATATAGGGAAATAAATAGTTCCCACAAAAACATCCCACAATATACAGAGAAAAAAATAAGCGGATGAAAGAACAGCAGTGTTCAACAAAATGCTATCCATTTATTAAGTCCTGGATTAAGCAAAATGCTATACACAGTGGGAGCAGCCTTCACTGAAAGTACTGATTTCTGATTCCAGATGTTGTAAAAGTCACTGAATTTCCCAAAAGATATTCAGCAAGTCGAAATGTAAAATTTGATTTTCTTTAAATATATTGCATCAGCGTCTTTTGCCCCAGCATTGGGGCTTAAAGTGAACTGCTTGAGGAATGAACCCCATAAAAGAAAATTCCAGACTCATAGATTTAGTATTCCTGTGCTAATTAATCACAGATCAGAGTAACATTTGAAAATCTCATTATCACTTAATTTCTTCATCAGAAAAGAAAGTGTCTTTCAATTACAGGTAATCCTCGACTTACGACTACAATTGAACCCGAAAATTTTGTTGCTAAGTGAAACATTTGTTAAGTGAATTCTGCTCCATTTTACAACCTTTCTTGCCACAGTTGTTAACTGAATCACTGCAGTTGTCAAGTTCGTAACACATTTGTTAAGTGAATCTGGTTTCCCCATTGACTTTGCTTGTTGGAAGGTCGCAAGAGGGGTTCACATGACTCCGGGACACTGCAACTGTCATAAATGTGAGTAAATTCCCAAATGTCTGAATTTTGATCATGTGACCATGGAGATGCTGCAACGGTTGTGTGAAAAACAGTTATAAGTCACTTTTTTTAGTGCCATTGTAACTTTGACCGGTCACTAAGTGAACTGTTGTAAGTCCAGGAATACCTGTACTTCCAGCTGTAGGCAGCTTAAGCTATTGATGGATCATTGGCATCCATGGAGTGGGGTAAGAAGGAGGCTTAGTAGGGAATAACAGTTGTTAATTTATAAAATTCAATTTTATTAAATGATAAACACATAATAACATATATGTAAAGTGTAACTGGGTTAAACAAAATATAAAATGAAAAAAGGGAGAAAACTAAGAAAAAATAACTAAAGGAAAAAAGTAGGAGAAAGAAATAAAAAGCAACCCCTAAAAACCAATACCAAAAGGAGCCTAAGATTTTTTAAAAATGACACTAGCCTCCAGAAATTTTAATTATATTTTTATAGTTTATTACAACTGATGATTTTAGAAACATTGGAGGGTGCATCATCCACTCCTTAACATTTGTTGAGGAACCAAGATAGATGATGGAACAATGTCAAGAAGCCAAGATGTACTGTATATACAAAGTATGACAATGATTTATTTTTCACTAGAATAACATGCAATCCAAACTGGCCAGAAATACGATAGCATCTTTTTTTTTAAACAACAGTCAAATCATTGGCCAGATTTAATCACAAGACTATTCGACCTGAAGAGAACATTGTTCATGAAGTACCTCATTGGAACACATGATATTGATGTATTGCTTATGCTGTGTTTAACATTTGCCTCATGAAAACTACACCTTATCCAAGGGTGCCTAAACTTTTAGCATGCAATTGAAGTGTGTTATTTGTGGTTCCTACTTAGTTCCCAATCCTGCTGTATACCACAATAAAAATAGTAGATTTCCCTCTCTTTTACCCTCCCTTTCATCCAAACAGTTGTTTGAATGGATTGTCTGTTGAGCACTACCTGATAAGATCCTTTGCAAGAGGTTCACTATAGGAAAGCCAAGAAATAAAATGCAATGAATAGAGAGAGGAATGGTGTGATTTGGACAGTTAAAATGCTTGGATAACCTTGCTCCCATGCTTTGAGACAGAAATATTCACATATGAGTTTTCCTAAAAATTTGAGGGGGATCTTTCATGCTTCTTTTCCATATCTTGTTTCTGCCTCTATACAGTATATGGCAAAAATGATTTATTTTTCAGCTATCATCTTACAAATCATCACATCAAACTGATACAATTTATTATGCACTGGCTCTGTACAACTGTAGACACTCATTTTAAGCATATGGTGTACATAGCCAGAGAAGTCTACAATACTTTTTACCACTCAGTCGTTCTGGCAGCCTAAGATTGCTATTTCATTTTGTTCATACATACACAAATCCATGGTACACCACAGGGGGCAAACTAGCTTTGCACCAGCTGGCTAGCAGCATTTGGGGGATGTTGGGTCATTCAGGATTTCTTTCACCAACCTCACCTCACATCTGGGCATGTCCACCTCCGGCTTCTGCTTCCACCTGGCATGTGACTAGCTTTTCCCACCAGAGTGGTGCCTATTTATTTACTTGCATTTTTACATGCTTCCGAACTGCTAGCAGGAGCTAGAGGCAAATGACAGGAGCTCACTCCACCATGCAGTGCCTTGGGCTCAAATACCATGTTTCCCCCAAAATAAGACTGGGTCTTATATTAATTTTTGCTCCAAAAGACGCATTTAGGGCTTATTTTCTGGTTAGGTCTTATTTTGGGGGGAATACGGTAGCTGGAGTGTTGACCATCTCTGGTGGAAAAATCCAATGTCTTTAAGCTGATGTGCCACCACACTCCCTGTTGTAGGCACTGAATGTGTGCAAAATTAAGAAACTAAGAAATGAGATATTATTCTTCTGGTTCACAGGGTGAGAGCTGTGAACCATAAGAATAACATCTCATTTGGGCTCTGAACTCTCTAGATGATCCCATTTCCAGCAAAAGGAGATCCCTGATGGAGGAAACCAAAGACAAATGTAATCCCACATCTGGTTTCCCACAATAGCTAAAAGATGTCACTGGAAAAGTTGGACATGAAGTCCAGATTTTGGAAGAAGGGTGCAGTTCTGAACTCAACCATGCCAACATTTTCAGAGCATCTTTTCCACCAGAAATAATGAGTGCAGAACAGTGTGAAAGGGGGAGGAGAATAGTAATTAAGAGAGAAGTGGAGGAGGAAAAGAAAATCAGCCTTTGCATAAAATATGTCTTGGAAAGTATGAACAGTTCTTTTCTGTATATTGTTTTAATAAGCAATGCTTTTACCACCGTTTAAAATGCTTTAACTGAAAACTGGCATTTTGCTAAGCTGCCTTTGTTTGCCTCTACTGGGACTTTGTGAAATAATATGGTAACCTTTCAGAGACGTTATGGGACAGAAAGATCATATTCCATTTTTTCTCTCTCTTTTTAATTACTTCAAGTCAGTCTTGACTCCTGCTGACCACCAGGAATAGTGTCTGCAGCAACCTTGGCAGCTTTTAGAAGTAGTTTGCCATTCCCTATTTCCTAGGGCTGAGACAGAGTGACTGGCCAAAGATTACCTAGCTGGCTTTAGGTCTAAGGTGGGGCTAAAGCTCATGGTTTATGGGTTTCTAGCCTGCTACCTTAACCACTACACCAAAATAACTCTCATATTCCTATTCATGTTCCATATTAGGGCTTATACATTCAGTGCCATATGAATGGGTAGAACCATTTAAACAGATACAAATTAGTATGGGATAAAAGGGTGATGGCAGTCCATAGAAAAGGAATTTAAAGTATGAATCCTCCAGTAATAGCTTTTATGTAGCTGCAATTGTGACTAATGCTCCAAATATAGTGGATAAGTCTTCCCTAAAAGCAAGATTTTAAAAAAAGCATTTCAATATTCTCAAAACAAAATAAATTTTAATTTGCATATTTGTTTTCTTGTAGATTGGGTGTAAGAATAACAAGTCAGCAGCTGAAAGACATGGAACAAATTTTATTGGATAAGATAGTGATCTGCCAAGGGAATAATTTGAAAAAAACAACAACCACTTCATTGGATATATACAAAACACTGGTTGAAGTTTTAAAAATTAAAAGAAATACAAGAGAACGGCCTGAAAAATGTCTTCTTTTTGAATCTACCAAAGGGGTTTATCAAAATGTTGAGAAATTCTGTATGATTGGATAAATATTGTAAATCCCATTACAATATTTCATTGAATTAAAGATAACAACTGTTAGAAGTAAAAGGAAAGAATATGAAGTTGATTTATTTCATTGAGGTTAAAACAAGATTTTGTTGTGCAATGTTTTGACAACTCTTTATGGACTTTATGCTTTAATATTTTTCTAATATAAAAAATAAGATATTCTGTCTTCCTGGGGCCAGAAGAAAATGAGTTTTAAGGTACCCTAAAAAAAACCTAACACTAAAAATGATTTAAATATGCTGAATTAAAGATGGAAACAAGAAGATGGTAATGAGTTCAACCTATTATTAATCTAACCAGGAAACTCTTGGGTAATCTTTTTTCAGACTTTACAGGGGCTATTGAGAGCATTCAGAGATGGTGATTAAAGTCACGTATCACTGCTAAGAATGGTCTTGAAAGGTGGGATAAACATGCAATTAATTTAAAAAAATTAATCAAGTGCCCTCACACAAGTTCCGATACACGAAAAAGCAAATAAAATTTATCATGCAACTTTTCCATACCCAATTATTGTAGAAGGGTCTTTTTTCGTAGGCGGTGGGGAGTAGAAGACTGATGGTAATATAAAAGCAGGCAATAAAATGTCATTTTTGTTCTTTGGTTCACTTCCTTTTATTATCATCGCTCTGTTGGTACTCTATCGACCTTTTTTTTTCTGTAATTTTGCAATTTGTTTTGTTTTGTGTTTTAATGGACCGTATGTATTTAGTTTTACTACTGGAATCAGTGGGACTTAAATAGGTTTAATTTTAGCTGGATCCCGGTATAGCTTTTTAATTGGTTTATTATTCAGATAAATTCCAGATCTCCCATAGACATTCCAGATACCATTAATTTAAGAAAAAACTCACAGAGGGGAAGACAGAGAAATCCCTCTGCTCTAAATATAGATGAGCTTTTTTATGCTTACCCACAAATTATTGTTAGCTTTTTTTCTATAATGATAATAATAACCAGAAATGTCTTAGTGATCAACTTCCCATTTATGCAGAGTTTACATAGGTTGAACTCATTACCATCTTCTTGTTTCCATCTTTAATTCAGCATATTTAAATCATTTTTAGTGTTAGTTTTTTTTTTTGGGTACCTTAAAACTCATTTTCTTCTGGCCCCAGGAAGACAGAATATCTTATTTTTTATATTAGCAATGCTATAATTGCTGCAAATTTCACCCCATAAATGTTAAACAAGAAAATCTAATCGGTGAGCATGGCAATGCTAAAGTCCTTGAAGTATATAGGCAAGTTTCTACCTTCCCCACCCCTTTTTCTTCTTTTTAAAAATTAAGTATTTAAAAAAATCATCAGTTGGTATTGTCATGAAAAAAATGAACATCTACCTCCCACCACCCTTCCTTACCTCAGGGTGAAAAATGGCTTTCCATGTGCACAATTTTCCCTAGATTTTGCAGTAAATTAAAGGCAGTTTGTTAGTGAAACCAGAACTTGTTTCTCCTAACAAAAAGGAAAGTTGGAAGTCATGAGATGTCTTTCAAGCTCTGAGTAGCATACAACTTTACAATATTTCATTGGGATTAAAAGCAACGTAACTGTAAAAACCAACTGCATATACTGTACAACTAAGGTATCTCAATGTATTTTATAAGTCTTTGAACCCAAAAGTCACTCTGTCTTGACTTAGAGTCAACCTTTTGCTCCCCCCAAATTAGGAGACTTGAGTTCTAGTCCTGTCTTAATTATGAAAGCTGGCTGGTTGACTTTAGACCAGCCTCTCTCTTAGCCCACAATGTCAGACTTGAGTGACAAGCCAGTGGATCCACTCCTGTCCCAACCAATGGATCAATACTCAGTTGATTCAAAATAAGTGGACCTTGTACTTACAGGAAAATGCTAAGAAATAAAAAGGGAAAAATGTGCTGTATTCATGAGCTATAAATTTGGTAAATTTTATTGAAAGCAGTGCACAGTCTTAACTTCAGAAAACTGTGGTTAGAAAATTCAAAATGACATGATTATATATGAATGATGTATTTTGATGACAGTGCAACAACGTTTCCACGTTATAGTGCATGCTACAGGTTTCCGTTTAGAAATACATATGTCCTACTGGGGTAAGTAAGTTTATTTTGGGTTAGGCTGGTATAAAATTGGTTTCTAAGGAAAGGTGAAGGCTGATTCAGAAGCTGTGACTATCTAATGGAAACTAATGGAAATGCTTATGTATAGCAACAGTGCCACCCTTGGAAGAGCAGTTCATTGTACGGATTATCCCATTCTATTGTACAGGTAGTCCTCGACTTACAGCAGTTCATTTAGTGACTGTTTGAAGTTACAACGGCACTGAAAAAAGTGACTTATGACTGTTTTTCACACTTACGACCCTTGCAGCATTCCTATGGTCATATGATCAAAATTCAGAGGCTTGGTCACTGACTCATATTTATGACGGTTGCAGTGTCCTGGGGTCATGTGATCATCTTTTGCGACCTTCTGACAAGTCAGTGGAGAAACTAGATTCACTTAACAACTGTGGCAAGAAAGGTCGTAAAATGGGACAAAGTCCACTTAGCAACTGTCTCAGTAACAGAAATTTTGGGCTCAATTGTGGTCGTAAGTCAAGGACTACCTGTATTACCGATTCCCAGCATGGCAAGTCTTTGCTTTTTTTTTGCTGCGTAGGAAAAAGAACCTGATAATTAATATATTATTGGCATCAGTATGGTGAGTGAAAAAAGTCATATTGGCACTGAAATGAATTACATCCATTTTCACCATGATTCAAAACACATGAATAAGATTGTGATTCCCCAAGATGAACATTTTTTTCCAATGCAAAGGTGATATGAGATTTACCTATAAAAATTCCCAAAGGTACGATGGGGACAAAAGAAGGGCTGACCTATTAGGAACCATAGCTGGGAACATCAATCTCTGTCCACATCCTTATCTCTGATACCTATGAGGCTTGAAACCATCAGATCTAATTTTGAAACAGAGAGAAATTTAGGAAGATAATGAAAAATGATATGGTCATGGATAACTGCCGTGTCAGCAGAAAGGCTTAAGAATATAAATATTAATAAGGTCACCTTGGCTATATATGGCATGCATTTGTATATAAATTCATTGTCTTTTATATTCTTGCTTCGACCTGTTATAATGTGGATTTGATTAAATGTACATATTTATGATTCGCAAAGCTTAAGGAAATGCCTGCCTGACCTGTATTTAGTTGATAGATTTCATAATTCTCTTTATGAGCATGATGTGAAGATGTCACATTGAACTTTAGCATTAACAGTATCATAACCTTATTCAACGTCCATATGAAGCCATTGAGGATGGTCCTCTGCTGAGCCAAGGTGAAGTTTCATCAGGGTGAAGCCACTGGAGAGAGACATCTGCTGAGCCAGGGTGAAATCTGTGAGAGATCTTTACTCTGGATTAAACAGGAGACACACTGGATATCCCAACCTCATCCTAAAGAAATCCTAGCAAAAAATAAAAATAAAAAATGACTACTTCAGCTTCAAGCACAACAATACACGAGCACACAATAGATACAAACTTAAGGTAAACCGCATCAAACTCGATTGCAGGAAATACGACTTCAGCAGCAGAGTGGTCAATGCCTGGAATACACTACCAGACTCTGTGATTTCTTCCCCAAACCCCCAAAACTTTAACCTTAGACTGTCTACTGTCGACCTCACCCCATTCCTAAGAGGTCTGTAAGGGGCGGGCATAAGCGCACCAACGTGCCTACCGTCCCTGTCCTAATGTCCCCTTTTATTCGTATCCATTTCATGTATTAATAACCATGTTCATACCTTTATCTGTTATCTAATACATGCTTGACAAAATAAATAAAATAAATACATACTGTAAATAAATAAAATAAAATGGAGCAGCTGTTCATGACCTGGGCACCCTATGAAATTCAAACATCCTGCTATAAGAACAAGTGAAATCCAAAGGACATTCACTCAGCTTCAGCTAGTCTGCTGGATCTGGCCTTTTTGAAGCCAGGTTCTCTAAGTACAGTTATTCACACCTTCATCACCTAATGGCTGATTATAACAATGTACTCTGGAGGTATCTTTAAATATTCAGAAATAGCACCTAGTGCAAAATCTATATATGTTGACAAGTGAAAGTCAACTCTGCAGAATCATACTTTTTCTGTAGTCCCTGCCTTGGTTGTCTATAGGTTTCTGGGTATAATTCAGATTGTTTATCACCGATAACGTCACCTTCATGATCTCGGTCCTGGCTACTGCTGCAATATCTGGTTCATGTAGAACCTGCCTCTATGATACTATCATAAACATACAATTCTCAGTATAAAAAAATCTCATATATAGTAAATGAGATATAGTAGGTAGTCCTCAGTTGGGACCAGAATTTCCATTGCTAAGCAAGTTGGTTGCTAAGTAAGTCGCACCCCATTTTACAACCTTTTTTTGCCATGGTTGTCCAGCAAATCGCTGCCGTTGTTAAGTGAGTCATGAGGTCGTTAAGTGAATTCAGCTTCTCCCAGTTACTTTGCTTATCGTAAACTGGCTGAGAAGGTCATAATGTTGATCACAGACCCTGGGATCTACAACCTTCGTAAGTACATGCTGGTTGCCAAATGCCTGAAGTATGATCACATGATGTGGCGAAGGTTGTAAGTAAAAGAACTGGTTATAAGTCATTTTTCCAGTGCCAGTGTAACTTTGAATGGTCCCTAAATGAATGGTTGCAAGTCAAAGATTACCTGTATAGGTAGTCCTTGACTTACAGCAGTTCATTTAGTGACTGTTCCAAGTTACAACAGCACTGAAAAAGTGACTTATGACCACTTTTCACACTTACAACCGTTACAACATCCCCCAGAGTCCTTCGGGAGTTGGGCGGCATACAAATTTATTAAATAAATAAATAAATAAATAAATGGTCATGTGATCAAAATTCAGGCACTTGGCAACTGACTCAGATTTATGACGGTTGCAGCATCCCCGGGTCATGTGATCAACTTTTGCGGCCTTCTGACAAGGAAAATCAATGGGGAAACCAGGTTCCCTTGACAACTGTGTTACTAATTTAACAAGTGCAGTGATTCACTTAACAACGGTGGCAAGAAAAGTCGTAAAAATGGGGCAAAACTCACTTCACAAATGTCTCACTTAGTCACAGAAATTTTCAGCTCAATTGCAGTCGTAAGTCAAGGACTACCTGTACTTTCATTTGGCAGAAATGTGATCAGCTGAGTTGAACCATCAACTCTGCTTCAGTCTAGTTAGATGGAATTGGGCTGGCTAGAGTTACGGCATCTTTGGCTTGTAGCGCTCTGGGATATTTTGAAGGGAAGGAGGGAAAGGAGAAGGGAGATTTGACCCAATTGGCCTGGATATTATTTCCATCCTTATATTTTCCCTCAAATTATATGATGACAGGAACCTGGGAAAGCAAACTGCTGAAACAGCACACCAGAAAACATCTGGCTCAGCTTCTCGGAGGTGTGTTAATGGGTTTCCCAACCTGAAGGTCAGCTTTTGATAACAAGCAACAAATAAAGATCTAATCTCTGAGTCAAGTCAAAAGACTTTTCATTCTACCGTTCTATTTAGGGGGCTCAGAGCAAGGACTGTGAAATTCATACAGACACCCTATTAAAGCCTTGCCCTCAGGAGTGTTGGCGCAGAAACATATTTGCCTATCCTCTAAAGTGATTTGTCCATTACTAAAAGCTGCAGTGGAATCAAATCATGCACTGGTGGTACAGAACTAATTTGCATAGTCAACTACATGCAATTTAAAGTCATTTGCGTGTCATTAAAACTGGTGAAAAGGATGTTAAGCAAAACCTGATCAGCTACTGTTCTCTCTTCATATACATAGGGCTCATCTGTTCTCACATTCACAGTTATAGATTATTATCTGACATTTACTTCAATGGGTCTGATTACCAGCAGGGAATAGGATTGCAGCCCGATCCTATAATTGTCTATAATTTGCATTAAGAACTAATACTGCCTTGAACGTACAAAGTAATTAAGACCATCAATATTTCAAATGCAAACCATGAGCTTTCAACTTACAAAACATCTTCCTCATTGTTCATTTCACAGTTGAAAGGGAAAAAGATGAAAAATTTAGTGAAACATACCTTGTCTACATCTACTTACCCCCGTCCCCCAGAACATAACAGAAATATAGAAACAAGTATGTATGTATGTATGTATGTATGTATGTATGTATGTATGTATGTATGTATGTCCCTGTAGATTTTACTCTGCTAGTAGTTGGTGACTATAGGGGCAGTGCTCATCTCTGTTTTTCAAGGCCATTGAGAGAGCCCTGTCCAAAGACATTTCTGTGGTCATGTGGCCAGCATGATGTCACCTTCCTACTGAAGTGGTACTTATTTATCTACTTACATTCGTATGTTTTCAAACTGCTAGGTTGGCAGGAGCTGGGGCAAGAAACGGGAGCTCACCCTGTCATGTGGCGCTTGGTCTCTAACCTGGGCTGCCGGTTTTCCAGCCAACAAGCCCAGTGTCTTAACCACTGAGCCACCAGCCTCCTCATTTTCTCTCTCTCTCTTATATATATATATATATATATATATATATATATATGTTTTTTTCTTTGTTAAATCACCTCGTATACCCAAATATGGGAGGAAGCATACTGCTTCCTTTTTGCCTTTCGGCCCCTCCAGGGGCCATCCAGACAGTTAATTAGAAACGACAGTCCGTTTCTATATGTTATATATTTTTTTTTATC
>QLTV01003430.1:909844-960120 GCA_003457575.1 Thermophis baileyi
ACACACACACTTTAAAATTTAAAAAAATCCAATTATTTTGGAAACAAAACAAACTGAATGGCAGATTTTTTTTTAAACTGAGATACAGGCTATGAAATACCAAAAGGTTTGAACGCTTATTTAAAATGTTTACTAACAAATAAATATAATGAATTTTATTCCTGAGAAGACAAACAGAATTGTGCCAAAATGCATGAGAAAACTTTTCTCCCTGGAATCTGTCTGCCTTCATTTCTCTCTACAATCCTGTCAATTCTTAATAATCCTTTGGGGAGGGGTCTTCCCCCCCCCACTCCAGGACTATATTCTTTGTATTCCAGGCTCTTTGGAATCTGGCCCCAGAGCTCTGAAATCAGCTCCCTTTCCCCTTTTGCCTTTGTGAAAGTGTGATGGCTTTTAAAAGGAGTTTTAAAATCCTTTTTCTTTGAGAAGTGGCTTTGTGAGGAACCTGTCTAGCTCATGAATATTGGCAATTCTTAGATGAGCATCTACTTTATATTAATTATAGATGTATATGAGCTCATCTAAACCACAGGCACTGCTTTAATCATAGGTAATTATGTGGAGATTTGTCTTCATTGTAGGTATCTGTTTCATTGGCTTAGTTGTGAACTATTTAATAATTTTTGTAGGGCAGTATATTTTCAGTCACTGTGTCTTTTTTCTTGTATCATACTTTGGTAAAATGAGCAAACTAACTAACTAACTAACTAACTAACTAACTAACTAACTAACTAACTAACTAACTAACTAACTAACTACATGAAATAATAAACAAATAGCTATTTAATTAATACATATTAATACATATTGTTTTTAGTCCTAAGTAACTTGAACTGTTATTTGTAAATTATTCTTTTTACATTGTGAGTGACGTAATCTTCAAGGGAAAACTGTAGGCCAAATTACCATGTTTTGGCCCTGAAGTACATTATTTTTCCACTGGAAGCCAAGCAGCAGTAATATTAAGAATAAAATTAGCAAACAAACATTTCTCTTCCCCTTTCTTTTTCTTAGCAGCAGAGGCCACAAGCCGGAGGTCCTAATAATCTTGACCATATAGTCTTCAAATATAGACCAATAACCTTCAGCTTGAAGCTAAGTCTCTCTTTAATTACTGCCATCTTCTCTGTCCTTCTCAAACATTTTAGAACTGGAAAGCAAGCTGATGGCTTATCAAGTGGAATGCATTACGATCAGCTAAAGTATCAAAAATTTCTGATGGTTGTGCCTTGTAGCTTACGATATACTTAGGGTTCTTCTCTTATAATTACCATGGAACTAATGGATGTGAAAAGCATTGCTTGGCTGATTTGATGCAAAATCCCTTCTTATGTTTTTGTCCTAAATTCAGGAGAAACTCTTTTCTGTGGGTGCTTTGATTAATAAATAGTACTCCGGGGTTTTCAGTTTATCCATTGTCTCATTAAGAGAAGAATGCAGAGATAGTTAACTAAAATTTCATCCGTGGAGCCCTTGTTGTTCTTCTATTAAAATTCCCCTTTTGATTTATTCTCTGCAGGTGGCTGACTTTCCTTCTAGCATACAAATTTTAATTATCTGTTTCTTCTTACCACTGACATTGTCAATATTGCCTTTTCATTAACAAAGAGCAAAGCCAAAGACAACATTCATAAAATGCTCCCAAGGACCTAATCTTTTCTCTTTTTGTTTGTTTGTCGATCTTCTGTTGCATTATTATTTGAATAAAGCTATGAAAATAAAATCAGACACTCTTTTTGCCTTGCTCTAAAAAAGTATTTAGGACAATGTACTGTATACAAGTAGTCCTCGACTTACAACCATTCATTTAGTGACTGTTCCAAGTTACAAATGGCAGTGAAAAAAAAAATACTTACAACTGGTCTTTGCACACAATCAAAATTCAAACCCACACGTATTTACAAAAGTTGCAGAATCCCTGGGTCATGTCATCATCAGTTGTGACTTTCCCGGCTGGCTTCCAACTTCAGTGGGGGAAGCTAGATTTGCTGAACGACCACATGTCTGACTTAACAATTGCAGTGATTGGCTTAATAACCATGGGAAAAAAAGCCCATAAAATCAGTTGTCACTTAACAATTGCCTTCCTTGGCAATGGGAATTCTGGCCCCAATTCTGGTCCTAAGTCAAAGACTCTATGTACCTCTTACAACACATGCAATCCATTTTTGGCTTATTTCAATTTGTCCTTTTAAATTCCTCAATATGTTTACATAGGATTTTCCCTACCTATAATAAAATCAACAAACCTTCCATCTTACACTGCATGTACCGTATTTTTCGGAGTATAAGATGCACTCCCCCCCCTAAAAGAGGGTGAAAATTTGGGTGCTTCTTATACACCAAATGTAGCCCCACCCACCCGCCGTCCCCCACCCTTTGGCCTCTGCCTCCCAGCAATTTGCCTCCTTGCAGCAAACAGCAAACAGCCTGTTTCAGTTTCAGTTTCAGCACAGCCTGATTAGCACAAGCAGCTGATTGTCGGTTGGATCAGCCTCCCAACCATCAGCTGTTTCAGACTGCAGGGATTGCCATTGGCTATTGCCACCTCCGTGTGCCCCATTTTTGGCCTCCACATCCCATTTGTGGCCTCTGCGCGCCCCATTTTCCGCCCATTCCAATCCCCGCCGCCCAGAACAGGTGGAAAATGGGGGCACAGAGGCTGAAAACTGGGTGTGGGGAGGCTGAAAACTAGATGTGGAGGCCGAAAATGGGGCGCACGGAGGTGGCAATAGGCTATGGCAATCCCTGCAGACTGAAACAGCTGATCGTCGGGAGGCCGATCCAAATGACAATCAGCTGCTTGTGCTAATCAGGCTGTGTTGAAACTGAAACTGAAACAGGCTGTTTGCGGTTTGCTGCAAGGAGGCAAATTGCTGGGAGGCAGAGGCAGATTTTTTTTCTTGTGCTAATCAGGCTGTGCTGAAACTGAAACTGAAACAGGCTGTTTGCTGTTTGCTGCAAGGAGGCAAATTGCTGGGAGGCAGAAGCAGAGGCAGATTTTTTTTTCTTGTTTTCCTCCCCAAAAGCTAGGTGCATCTTATACTTCGGAGCGTCTTATACTCCGAAAAATACGGTATTTATGCATTAGGCGGAAGGCAAAAAGCACCCACGCTGGCATGTAAGTCAGGATCTAAGTCCTAGTTTTTGCCAAATAGACTGAGTGTGCTTGGGGGTAAAAGATTGGTGTTGGTTGTGTTTGTGGCATCTTGGACAAACTGGGACAAATCAGACTCGTATTTTTCTTTCCATTAGTAGCCAATACCTAGCATGAACATGGTTCCATCTGGTAATTTAGTCCACACTTTAACTTACTAACAATCTTTTCTTGGTACAAGGTCTGAGATTCTACTCCTACAAAAATAGAAGTAACCTGCAAATGTAAAATACCAGCAGGCTTAGGAAGGCAAAAATTATATTTTATCTTATTTTAATGTCTTAAATATTTTAGGTCATAAAATTACTTTCTATCTTTATCTTATTTCTTTTTCTTCTTTTAAAGTACACTCAACCTAAGATTTTAAAACAATACAGAAGATAGCCTCATAGAGAAAAGGTTTTCTAGGTTCAGTCATTTAGATTAGCTTTATGTGTTTCCTGAGTTCTATAACTACAGTTTTTTTAATGTTATGCTACATTTATTTTCTTATTCACTTATCTATATGATTAAGATTTGATAAGGATGATTTTTTTTACATTTTATATTATTGTTCATTCTTTTTTCCCCCTGTACTGGTCTGTGACTGTAGTTAAGTATTATTTTAATCACCTTAATGAGAAAGTTTAAGTCTTTTTTATGGTCAGCATCCCTGTATCTCCCTGGTGATATAATGGATAATTGTGACTTGGAATAAAATAAGTATAAATAGTAAAGAACCAAATCTAACAAACAAAATGATTTTTTTAAAACAAAAAAGGTATAGGTTGGTGTGTGTCTGTGAAACTAAGAGGGGAAGTACATACAATACTGTAGATCCAATGAAGGTGATTTGATCTTGTGAAGTCATCATCATTATCAGGTCCTGTGTAGATCATATTGGGCAGCAAGTGTTTTCCAGAGGTTTTGATCATTTGTAGCATCTTTGGCATTGTCCCAAGAGACATTAATAGCCTTAAGAGCTTCCTTAAGTGTTTGGCATCAAATTTTCCAAGACCGGCCTCGTTTCTTCTTTCCTCCAGGAGAAAATATCCAACATAATGCAATTTTTGGAGGCCGGGCTTTAGGTATATGTAAACCACATTCGTTGTTCATTCACAGTTCTCGATAGGTGTTCTAAATCTGATCTTTGTAGTACCTCTTAATTAGTGATGTGGTCGCGATATGAGACATGGAGGATTCTTCTCAACCAGCGTTGTTGGAAAACATTTAGCCATCTTGGTTGTACAGTACACTTAAAATTACTCTCCTATTAGAATGAATTGGAAGTGAAGATAGCAAAAGAGGATGTGGAAGCTGCTCGGAACAGAGAGGAAAACAATGGTTTCCTAGAGTGTCACAGAATTGTATAGACTTCCAATAATGGATAGAATGAAAAAAGATGTTTGGTAGCTTCAGAGCTGAAGAAGCTTCTTGGATGAGAAGCGAAACGTCTTCAAAGAAAAACCAGAAAGTCCAGTTGCCTCTTGAAAAAGCACCTTTGGGACAACCATGGCCTGGATGACTAAGAATCTCCATAGACATGTAGAGGTATGATTGTAGGAAAAATATGGATGAGGAAAAAATAATACGTGTATGTATGTGATTCCTATTGCATTGATAGTAATTTGTCAAAGGGTTGAATTGAAACTCATTGTTACAAGTGATAATAACCAAGAAAAAAAAAGATCTAAGAAAAAGTTGTACACCCTGTTAAAATGATGACTAACGGTAAGGCTGAAGATGTAGATGATATGACAGGAGAAATGTTAAAATATAGATGTGGTTTGCTTATGGAATGGCTGTGTAACTCTTTTAAGTGTGTGTGAAGACTTTTGTGCTTGCTAATAGGAAGGCTGCACCCATGGGTTGCAGAGAGTTATATATAGGTTTTAACTTAAGTGCATTTTAAGTTAAGCTCATGGATCACTGAGCAAGCATAAGGTGCAAAGCTGCAATAAAGAGAAACATGATATCTTTATGTAACTAAGGGCAGAGTATAATTTAGGGTGATTTACTAGAAAAAAGCCACAGTAGACAATAGTACTTAGTTGCTCAATAAAGCTGGTTTGTATCTGGAAGGGAGGGCATCAGGATAGCCCAAGGATATAAACTAGAATAGGAAGCTGAAAAAGCAATTCCTGCAAAAAAGCAATGCTTCACTGATGCCAAGACAACAATGTGAATGTGCCCACAAATTGACCTTGAGCTGATTTCTGAAAATCTCTAATAAAGCAAAAATTAATTAAGTCCAATTATGATAAATCATTCTATATCCATCATTCTATTCTATAGTCATATTTATTTATTAGGCATTTATTGTTTACTTAGTATCCTAGTATGATTTATGTTGATTGCTTATTTAATATCCACGACTATCACTAAGTGTTGCATCTAATGTTTTATGATGAATGTATTTTTACAATGACTATGATAATGATCTATCACTATTGTTGTATGCACCGGACACAAATTCCTTGTGTGTCTAATCACACTTGGCCAATAAAGAATTCTATTCTATTCTATTTATATCTATGTTCCTATCATTCCTATTCCCACATGGCTGCAACGTGAAGAAACAAAACAACAACTAGAAATATTCTACTATTTTCATGCCCATTTCTGCTGGCATTCGCTTCTCTATATGCATCTTCCTCTATTATCCGGTTTTTGCACATTTGTTTGTTGAGACAAATGGGAAATCAAAAGAATGACTGCATTACTTCAGAAGGTGCAAATTGTGTCAGGTCACCTAAAATGCTTTAAGAAACAAATTTCCCTTGTCCCCGGAAATGAGAGCAAAAAAAAAAGTAATGAATCAGCTGTATCTTTCATTATTCTTTCAGTTGCCTTCAGTCTGTGTTTCATATTCTATCTCCTGAATAAAATCAGAAGTTTGATTATAAAAGTATGATTATAAAATCAAACTGTTCTAGGCATTTTTTCATCTTACTACATTATAAAGGTCTTTTTAAATATGAATATGTAAAATGACAGCCTTCTTTTCTGGTCCTACTTCTTAGTATACTTAACATTTCAAAGGTGCTTTTATACTACAAATTATTCTTAATTCTGAAGGCTTTTATGCTGTGATCAGGGGTCGGCTTGAAAATGAAAAAGGTTTGATGCAGATCTGTGAAAAAGAGTTTGAGGTTTCTTAATTCTGTATTTATATTATATTGTATTAATTATATTAATTATGTCATTCTATTATTATTATTTCAGATAGTTCTTGACTTATGACTGTAATTGAGACTGGATTTATATGTGTAAGTCAAGTTGGTTGTTAAACACTTTTTTTGCAGCGGTTGTTAAGTGAACAAGGTAGTTGTTAAGTGAACCCATTGTACCAGGGGTGGGTTCCACTTATCTTCCCCACTGGTTTGCATCGCGATGTTTTGCACACGCGCGCTTGCTCCGCTTGTGCGCGTGTGTTCCCTTGCATAATTTGGCTTCCGCACATGCTCAGTAGCTGCAATCAGCCCGAAACACAGCTGAGGAGCTGATCAGCTGTGCTTCGGGCGAAGGAATAAAGGTCAGTATAAACCCAGGGGCGGGCGGGAGGGCCCTTTTTCAAGCAGCAGAACAGTAAAAAATTCACAAAAAATTACCCAAAAAAGATGACGGCACCCACAGACCGGCACCGACCGAACCGGATCCATGATGTCACCAGCGGGTCGCTAATGGTTCGGCCGCTCCAGTCCGAACCGGGAGGAACCCACCCCTGCATATTGCGAAGAAGAAGAAAAAAAAATTAAAAAAAAAAAAAAAAACCCAAAAAAGATGACGGCACCCACAGACCGGCACCGACCGAACCGGATCCATGATGTCACCAGCGGGTCGCTAATGGTTCGGCCGCTCCAGTCCGAACCGGGAGGAACCCACCCCTGCATTGTACCCAATTGGGGCTTTTTGTTGGAAACTGGAAGTAAATATCAGTATTCTGGCAAAAAAAAGTAGTAAATTATGGTCATATGACTGTGGGATGCTACAAAATACCATAATGCAGGCTGGCTGCCAAGTGCTCTGTGATCACGTGAGCACGGGGGAGGGGCATCCATAGGAAATTCAAAACCAGGTTATAAGTAGCTTCAGGGGGATCTGTTGTAAATTTGAACAGTCACTAAGTGACCCATCATAAGTGGATGACTACCTGTATATTATATTATAATAATCTGAGTTTCAGGGACACGTGCATGGTGAGTGTTTTATTTATTTCATAAACAATGTAATTAATAATACAATAGGCCAGTGTGAAAACGTTGGATGCAGTTGAGTAACTGAGAGCTCTTTAGCTGAGCAACTGCAATGAAATGTTTTCTGTAATTGCTGATCTGTCTCTCACAAGGGACAGTAGCATATGCTTATCTCAAATAATCAGCCAGGCTGATTATTTGTAACAATGAAATTGAGAAGGCATCATTAAATCAATTATGATTCTTTTGTCTCACCCCTCCCGGAATTAATTGGACCCAAAGCAGTGTTTGCCATTGTGAAAACAGTTTACTTCTAAGCAAAAAAACCAAGAGATATCTCCAAATAATCAGAGAAAGAGCTAAAGCTAATTAACACTGTTTTTTGTCATTGAAAAATATCTACCAGGTCTGCAGAAGAAAGCTTCTTCTAAATAATTATTAATTAATAATTAACTATCTTAGTCAAAAATAGGGAATAGGTTCTGTGTGCCTAAACATGCATAGGTATTTCAGCGAAACAACACACATATACACCAGCTGTCTTGGCATAATCTTTCTCTAAATGTACATGAAATAAAAAGGCTTGTGAGGCATTCTCTGTTGCTACAAAAGCAATGTTTATGTAAATCAAAAGTCACCACACTAGCATCTCTCTCCCTCTTTATTTAGTGGCCATGCCGTTCCTCTCTCTTGCCAACCAAGAAGCAGAGTAGAGATGGGATACCATTGTCTACAGTTGGAAGCTTTGCCATACTTCCCATTTCACTTTCTTTCTTTCCCTCCTCAAAATATGAGGCAAAATGAGAAAGTTTTTAGTACTTCTGCTTTGAGGGAAACTTTTGTGTGAAAACACAAAAATGCAGGTAAGCCACTTCTTTCTCTGAGACTTTGAGTTACTACCTCTGAGATAGCTAAATTTAAAAGTGCAAATATAAATCCAGTTCTGTCATTTAATTTCAACCACAATAGCTCACAAAGTGATTTATGCATGCACGCATGCACACACGCACACATGCACACACAGACACAGACACAGACACAGACACAGACACAGACACAGACACACAGACACAGACACACACACACACACACACACACACACACACACACACACACACACACACACAGAGTCTCAAGCTCCTTGTGAAAGATCAACCAGCTTTTTGTTGGAGAAATTTACATGAAGTAAACATTTGTGCACTATTAGATTCATTGTGTTCAAAGCCTTCTTCTAAGTGATAGATGCTAGTGCTTCACAGAAACATATTTGTCTTCTTGTTGGATGATTATGTTTACTGCCTTCTATTGACCTTTCCAAGTAGTTTGATTTTATCTTTATTTGGTTAATAAATCACTGCCTTTTAAAAAAAAAATCCTGTGTCTCAAGCTACATTTTTTCTTTTCTTTTATAGACCTCTGGTGGACACTATTTTCTCTAATATGAGCACTGGCTCAAACTTGCTGTAGCTTATTAGGCATAATTTTGCAACATGGTTTTGCAGCATAGCCTCTTCGCAAGGATATTTATTCTGCATTTTAAAATCCCGGCTGCTTCTCTGCATCTAACATTCACGGTGTTCATTCACCCAGATTATATATTCTCCTACCTTTTGTAGCATGCATTTTCCATAGTGGGAACACAGCAGAAGTTCTGAAAGAGGACCTGGAGATTCCTTTGCATTGATTGCATCTTCATTTTTATGAAGGAATAGTAATAGCGAATTGTCTTCTTTGCCCTTGTCTTTGGAGGGTGGGCCAGATGGCGTCGGCTTCAATGGGAGTGATGGGACTATGAAAGTAACTCCATTGATGATTACAGGAATTCCTCAGGCAAAGAAATGTTTTCAAGATCCCAATGGTAGAAAACTCATTTTTAAGGACAAAAGCAGAAAAGGAAATAAGGAAGTGCAGAAGAAAGAGTGGGAAGGTAACCCTTTTTTTCAAGCATTTAACTCTTGAGCAAAACTTGTGTAGACCATCATAAAATCTGAGTTTCTCCTACTCATCCAACATTATCACCTCCCCATCCCATCATGTTATCCCAATTCTTTTTTTAAATATTGCAGAGGACAGTGTTGTGACCCAGCGCGGCAAACCCCCAGGAAACGACACACACACACATTTGTCCAAACTAAAGAAGGCTTTATCACTAATAAATGATTAGTGATAAGTTAATTTCAGGGTTTCTCCCAAAGTGCTTGTTGCAAATCACAGAACACTTTGGCCGGGATTTCAAATACAAAAAAACACAAACAGATCATTAAGTCCTTACATTCCTCACTTGCTGGAATTGGCCAAGAGCCCGGACTGGAGTTAGTCCAACTGATATCCCCGAAAGTGTAAACAGCAGCCAGGTAAAAGACATGTGTTGTTTCCAGCAAGAGTGTCCGTTGTGATTCAACCTTATATAGTCTCAGGGCGTGGCCCCTCTGCCTGCAGGTTTACCTGTGAGGAGACCTCCTTCTACAGAGCCACTCTTGCCGGCTAGCTGCCCTGCGTGCCCTAGCATCAATCAGAGGCTCCTCCTCTTCACTGGAGTCACTGAACTCCTGCTGGGGAGGTGCAGAAGGCCCTGATTGAGTATCGTCCTCTGGCCCTGCGTCCTCCTCGGTCTCGGACTCAGGTGCCGGAGATACAGACTGCTCTTGCCACCCCATGGTCGGTTCTTGGTCTTCTGGATCCATGAGCAGCTGCGCGGGACTTGGGCAAGCCACAACAGACAGTCTGTCAGGGTCTTCATGCCTTTGGTGAGAAAGGCTTAGTCAGCCACAGATTTTGTCATAGTCAACAGGTGACTAGGACCACCAGGGACATCCATGGGACAGGCTATTTAAAAAAAGTCAAGATAATGACTACTGCCATGCAATAAAAATTCTGCCTCTTTTACAAGCACAGAATGCACTTTAAATAACTGTGAGGCTTCAGTTGTGTGATCACACTAACCATCTTGAACTATTTTCCAAAGCACCAAAACATGAGACAAGAAACAATGGATGGAAACCTATCAAGGAGAGAAGCATCCTAGAACTTAGGAGAAATTTCCTAATGGTGGGAGCAATCAACCAATGGAATAGCTTGCCTTCAGAAGTTGTGGGTGCTCCATCACTGGAGGCTTTCAAAAAGAGACTGGACAATCATTTATCTGAAATGGTATAGGGTCTCTTGCTTGAGCAGGGGTTTGGACTAGAACAGGGGTCTCCAACCTTGGCAACTTTAAGCCTGGTGGACTTCAACTCCCAGAATTCCCCAGCCAGCAAAGCTGGGAGTTGAAGTCCTCCAGGCTTAAAGTTGCCAAGGTTGGAGACCCCTGGACTAGAAGATCTCCAAGGTCCTTTCCAACTATTGTTCTATATTATTCTATGCTAGACCAATATCCCTAAGGACCACTCCTGTTTTAATCATTCTCTTCTCCCTCCTTTTCTCTCCTCACTCTCATGTTGGGCTGTTGGAAAATCTGAACTTGGTTACAGAACAATTCCAATTAACGTAATGAGGTTGTTGAGTTACCTCTTTTAGAAGGAGCACTCTTAGATCTATCTTTCATTGCCTTTTCTGGAATCACTCAGAGTCCTAATATTTGCTAGTCCAGTGTTTGAATCCTAATGATGTGATTGTAACAAAATGAATTGTTAAGAGAAGAGATCCTCCTTCTTTGATGGAATCTTGCTGATAGTTGAACACCAATAGTTAGCAATATTTCATGCTGAGTTGGGCTAATTTTGTGGCCCGATTCCTATCGCATCTCACTTCTCATGAAATTACATCCTTGATTGTGCTTCCTATATTCAAAGCATAAGCACCAGAGGTGGATTCCTCCTGATTCACACCGGTTCTATAGAACTGGTAGCAAACCGCTGGTGATGTCACGGAGCTGGTTCTGTCAGTGCCAGTTCGTGGACGCCGCCATCTTTTTTTTTTTGGATTATTTTTTTTATTTTTTTTGGGGGGGGAAAATTTTTTGCTGATTTTTTTCTTCTGCACATGCGCAGAAGCCGAGTCCCCGGCACTGCGCATGTGCAGCCATCTTGTTTTTGGCTTTTTTTGGGGGGGGGAATTTTTTGTGAATTTTTGGCACTGTGCACGTGCCCGTGCGGCCACACGGTGCGCAATGCACACACAGCCACGCGGCGTGGGAGGAAGCAAACCGGCGGCAAGGTAAGTTAGAACCCACCCCTGATAAGCACCAAGCATACTCTTGGTCTGACTAGGAGAACTGGTCAACAGAAAGTCATGGCAAGAAAAACCAATGAATCTTGGACTTATTTATCAACACTAGAGTATCTCAAGGAAGTCATAAGTACATATGCAGCATTATTCTTTCTTGAGATAATGGAAAAAGCGGCCGGGAGCGCTGCTATTAGTTGTTGTGTTATTCTTACAGAATACTTTCCCTTTAAATTTAAAACTTGCACCATCTCTTCCCATTAAGAAGCTACTTAAAATGAAACTTAATTGATGCTATTTTAAAATTCAATTTTGCTTCCGGTTCCTATTTTCATCTTGTATTTCGATTGGACTCTTCCTTTTTCCATTGTTATTGTTGTTGTTGCTGCTGCTGCTGCTGCTGCTGCTGCTGCTGTTGTTGTTGTTGTTGTTGTTGTTGTTGTTGTTGTTGTTGTTGTTGTTGTTGTTGTTATTATTATTATTATTATTATTATTATTATTATTATTATTATTATTAAATTTTGATTGTAATGCTCCTTACCATGGATGTTAAAACTGGCTGTAAGCTTTAGTGGATTGCTGTAAACCACCAGGAGGGTTTTTGATTTGGCGATAGGCAGATAGAATGAATGAATGAATGAACGAATGAATGAATAAATAATCAGTAAATACTATCAGTTCCTTTCTTTATGCCTAGCTTGGGTTTATTGAATACATGCAACAATACTAATCCAATAAAGTGAAACACTTTTAATAGATTCAAAGTCATAAAGGAAAATCGTGTTATTTTATATTTATCCATGAATTTTAATGCAGACGCATTTGAGAAACAATTAATGAAAACTTAGTGCTGCACTCCAGCAGTTAGAGAGGCATTTCTCAGATAGACATGGCAATAAATCTGACTTGAACGAAGACGTTGCTTTAATGACATAAATGCACAAGTGAGTGAGCTGTTTTTATACCGTTATGCCCTATTTGTTTGCCTGTTCTTCCCCTAGAACCATCATCTATGGGGAACAATGTTAGGAGAGATTGAGGCTTATTTCCATCACTGCAGATTTGCCCATCAAATATTACAATTCCCATTTCAAGCCTAGTAATAGCACTGAGATTTATGCAGCAGTTTTCCTCAGTATTCAAATTATTTCATATACTAATTCTCCAATTAGTATTCATATACTAACTCTTATCCATAGTGACTTAGTCGTAAATCTAGCAGAGTTCAACAAGACTTTTAGATAAGTTTTACAGCTTTAATAATGGCTCGAACTTCATGGTTACATGACAAATGCTTGAAATTTTTTTTGTTAACAATTAGGAATAACCCAGCACAGAGACCAGGTTTCTATACATAAAATTATTTCAATCCTGTTTATAGCAATTCTGTCCCATATTTATACAGGTAGTCCTTGAACTACAACCACAATTGAGCCCAACATTTCTGTTGCTAAGCAAAACATTTGTTAAGTAAACTTTGCTCCCATTTTACGACCTTTCTTGCCACAGTTGTTAAGTGAATCACTGTAGTTGTTAAGTTAGTACCATTGTTGTTGAGTGAATCTGGCTTCCCCATTGACTTTGCTTGTAAGAAGGTCACAAAAGGTGATCACATGACCCTGGGACACGGCAACCGTCATAAATATGAGTCAGTTGCCAAGCGTCTGAATTTTGATCACATGACCATGAGGAGGCTGCAATAGTTGTACGTGTGAAAAATGGTCATAAGTCACCTTTTTCAGTACCGTTGTAACTTCGAACGGTCACTACTGTTGTAAGTCAAGGACTACCTGTACTGTGAATGCAGTCAGTTGCACAAATATGTGCAAGGTAGGTGCTGAGAGAGGGTAGATGGGCATCAATTGAAGGTGCATCTTGTCACACAGTAGACTTGTGAGCTGTGCCTTCCTCTCAATGGCAGATGCATTGTGTGATAGACAAAGGTAGAATTATCCATTATCAATTCAGCAAGACAGGTCAGGCTCTATATGGGTGATACTCCTATAAACTCTGGCTTCCCAAACCAACTTCAACTCTTTTGTCTGTAGTTGGTGCTTCTCAAAATAATCCACACATATACACACAGAGGCCATTTTCCTACCAGCAACTTAAAGGATATCCATAGCATCATCAACCCATCACTGAAGGGATATAACACCTCTCCTTGTGACAATTATTTCATCACAATAATAGCTGGGTGACCTTAGAATATGCTGTGACTTACTCCTAAAGAAACGAGGGTGGATTTCACACAGTTCTTCCTTCAAGCTCATCAGATTGTATACATCCTGACCAGGGGTGGGTTCCTACTTACCTCACTGCCGGTTCGCTCCCTCCCGGACCTCGTGCGTGCGCCTCATGGGCGCGTGCGCACCTCGTGCGTGTGTGCATTCGCAGTAGGAAAAAATCCCCCCAAAATCCCCCCCAAATAAAAAAAAAGCTGAAAAAAAGATGGCGATCACATGCACAGTGGCGGAAGTTGGCTTCTGCGCATGCTCAGAAGGGAAAAAAAATAATAATTCAAAAAAAATTCAAAAAAAAAAGGCCCCCACGGACCGGCACCGACCGATCCGGTTCGGTGATGTCATTGTGACGTCACCAGCGGGCTGCTACCGGTTCAGGAGAACCGGTCCGAACCGGGAGGAACCCACCCCTGATCCTGACGCATCCAGCCAGCAAAATAGCATATAAATTGAGGCACAACCAGCATGCAATTTTGTGCGTTTCCTCAAGCATTTTAGCCATTTTTTTTTAAAAAAAACCTGTTTTTATGCTTTTAAGTGCCGGCATTATTCTGGAATAATAGCTCTTATAAGTTGTTTTTTAAAATAATTATTACATCTTTCCTACGTTAATCGTTAATTTCGTTTTTTAAAGTGTTTTTAATGTTTGAAGTAAATGTGCAACCCATATAAGCAAATTCCATTTGGGGGTACCTCAGATTGGAAACAGAGAAATAGGAAAAGTAAAATGCTCATCCTTTACATGCACGCACCTCAATATATCTGAAAGGTTAACTTAAACAAGTGCCTTCTGGTGATTGGGCAAAGGTAGAACCTCTCACGTGGACAGAGAAAATGTTCTGAAAAGTGGATATTCATGAAACATCACCATTTTTTTCTTGAGTGCCTCAGGCAATATAGAAAACAAGAATGAAACAAAAGCTTAAATATTTCCACATCTCCCTTTGTATCCACTCATCATTCAGTGGAACGCTAACAAAGATACCCAGCGGTAATTCTTAGTTGTTGAGGAAAAGAAATGCATTCTGCCCTCAGAGGTTCATATTTTTTTTACCTTCTGAAGCTCCAAATATCAGCAGGGTGAATATTTTTAGTAAATAGTTCAGTAAAGAAGCTGTGTTGGTTTTCCATCTTTTAAAGAATTTGCAAAGCACAACAAGAGAGAAATAAGTGATGCATAGCTCAAAGCCACAGGCTATCTTTCAAACAATGACCAAAGAAGAAATTAAAGTGGCAAGAAAATGAAACTTGTTTTCTCTGGGGGGAAACCACCACTACAACAAAACATGACATCAGTTGGTGATGGAGGTCAGCAGTGGCGGATTTTAAGATGAAAAGGAAGCCAGTCCTGGGAGCGAACTCTAGAAATGTAGCATACCCAATCAACTGTAATTTTGTGAGAGGAGATCACTATCAAAAACAAAAGGGAATTTCAAGATTAGAAACTTGAAGCCAACAAGAAAGAGAAAGAGAGCAAAATGCTGTGTCAAATCACACAACAGCTTGTAAAATCATCTGATTGGTGAAGCTCAGAAGCAAAAGGTGATGATTCTAATCCTGTCTTTGCTTAGAGCAGTGCAATATAAGATTAGAGCCGACTGAAAACAATGGGATTTTCTTTGTGATATCATGTAAAATAGTTCTGTAAATTATTAATAAGGCAAGATCTGTCTGCTGGCTTGGGAGGATAATTGTCCTTCAACTCAAGGTGGCTACATGAACACATCCATGGATCTTTAGTGACAGCAAGACACAAAGGGTTTGCCTTTGTTTCCTTACAGGATTTCCAGTTTTCTAGCTTAATCTATGCTTTAAGGATTCCCTCCACCTAAGTGTTAACCAAACGTGATGTGTGGGTTATGACCCACACAAATTCCAGAAAATATCACATTCTAAACATGTGCACATAAACCATATTTAGTTATTGGATTTCTATATATTTATTTAGTTATTGGATGTCTATGTAGAGCCGTGATGGTGCAGTGGTTAGAATGCAGTATTGCAGGCTAATCTGCTGACTGCCAGCAGTTCAATTCTCAAGATTGATTCAGCCTTCCATCCTTCTGAGATGGGTAAAATGAGGACCCAGATGGTTGGGGGCAATATGCTGACTCTGTAAACTGCTTAGAGAGGGCTGTAAAGCACTGTGAAGCGGTATATAAGTTTAAGTGCTATTGCTATATTTCAACTTCCATTCAGGACTTCAAGGCAGCTCACATTCTAAACTCTTCTCTGATTTTTCCCCACCAACAATCTGGTAAAGTAGGTTTGGCTGAGAAACAATGACTGGGTGAAGCTAGCCAGTGAGTTTCCATGGCTGAGGATGAACTAGAACTCGGGTCTTCCTGTTCTCGATTCTAACACCTTCACCACTACTCTCGTTTAGAACATTTTGCCTGAGTAATGTGTTACTTTTGAAATGTGGAAGATATTTCTAAAAGGCAAGTGGTGATAAAGAATTAATGGACTGATTTAATACTTCATTACATGAAGAAGGCAAAAATGTCCCTTGGGTGACATGAATAACTAGCTATTTCAACTGTGTGAAAAATGATGAAACCAAAAGTGGTGCATAGCTTTCATTTTTTTGTGTCTGTGTGACATGAGCTTCTTCAAGCTATTCAGAAATAATCCTTTGCTAAATGAAACTACTGCAACCTGTGAGTCAACTTCCTTGCTTTTAGATTTATGAATAGTGCTGATTTGTAAATATTAAATAAAGGTGTGTTTTGCAATACTTAGGCTGAGTTTTTATGCCCCAAAGAGGGGCATAAAAGACTTTGTGGAAGAACTGTAATGTTGGATACCTCCCCCCCTCCCCAGTTATTGGTACCGTCCAAGGCTGAGAATTACAAACCTATGGAAGCTCCCAAAGGTGGCATAGTGGGAAAGAGAGGGGAGGAACAGCTAGATTGGAGTTTGTTTGATGGTGCTGAGAATCAAGTGAAAGGATTTAGATAAAGCTATGTGACTTAATTGTACAAATGTCAGACTGAGCTTTTAATTTTTGGTCTCCAACACAGATCACATTATATTAAGTAGCATTAATACCAAAGGTGGAGGACAAAGGATGAATGGATTTGGTCATGTAGGGAACCGTGGTGGCAAAGTGGTTAGAATGCAGTATTGCAGGCTAACTCTGCCCACTGCCAGTAGTTCAATCCTGACTGGCTCAAAGTTGACTCAGCCTTCCATCCTTCCAAGGTCAGTAAAATGAGGACCCAGATTGTTGGGGACAATATGCTGACTCTGTAAACCGAGCATGCTATAAAGCACTATGAAGCAGCATACTGTATAAGTCTAAGTGCTATTGTTATTGTTATTATTCTGGATCCATTTTTTTCTATCCTGGGAAAGACGTCATGTCGAGAATTGTTGAATATCAATTATGGATGGGCAGATCAGTCAATTACCAAATGTAATTTTCATGTGTAGAGACTGAAGAAAGGAATATGCTTTGCATGTTAATATCAAATTTATCTGATGTTTGTATTCCTCCCAATGCCTTTTTCCAAACAGGTAGGTATGATTTGAACTATCTAGTCCGATTTTTAATGGGGTAAATAGAATTTTTGCTGCTGCTTGCCAAATTCTCTTAAATGCTGTTTGCCAAATGTCCTCTAGGAAATAAAGTGAATATGATATACCAAGGAAGCAATTTTTTTTACTCCTATTCGCCTGTACTAGGTTGCTAATATTTCAGTGCTATAACTTTCTGTTCCAGCTAAGCAACTTTTCATGACTTTGTCCTTCTTGCTCCTCTTCCTTTTATTCCTTAATTTCTTTGTCTCCCTATATTTGTTGAGATATAAAATTCAATTATTGGGTCATGCATTATGCACAGCCATGATTTGCTGAATAATGTTTTGTTAAATAAACCATAATTGACTGGCCTTACACACAAAGAAAATTCATGCCTTACCAATATTTTCAGGGGCTAAGAAGGAAGGAAGGTCAGACAAAATCATGAAAAGGTGAAATTTCATGAGAACTGTAATCATCAAATGCTGCCTGTGTAATTTATTTATATGTTATATAACACAAATGATAGTGTGCTCTTGTGATTAAAGTGTTGAATTAGGAGAGGGAAGATTCAAATCTTAGCCTCTTCCTTATACAGAGAAACCAGCTGGGTATCTTTGGGCCAGTCATTCTCAACCTTAGACTTGGGAAATTGAAAATTTTCTATTTATCAACCAGCAGAGGACCAGAATGATAGATTACAGTCAATTACAGTGTTTCTCAACCTTGGCAATTTTAAGGTAGGTAGACTTCAGCTCCCACAATTCCTTAGGCAGCATGTTGGTTGGGGAATTCTGGGAGTTGAAGTCCAAGCATCTTAAAGTTATTAAGGTTGAAAATACTAGTCTATAACTTTCCATTAAAAGGCCTTCACTGGTATCTTGCCTTTTGCATTCTGCTACTAATCCTGGTCTACATAAAAACTGTGGCTTACAAATCACAACAGTCATGTTTACACAACATAAGAAAGACAAAAGAAAGACAAAATATGAAACATCCTAGGGCTAAACCAAACAAATCATGTAATAGTTTAGTATCATGTGTAAACTCAATCATTGCAGAACAATGAGACTCTTAGCCTAATCTATGTCTCATAACCATTGAGAGTATAAATTCTCAGGGCATTTTCCAAGTATGTAGCTTCCATCACTTCAAGATCAAATAAAAAAGGTGCTAAATAAGTATATTAATATTTTCACTTCATTATGTATGCATACTTCCCTGGAGATATTGAGTCAATATAACAAGCATTCCATCAGGACTTATGCTTACTGAAATACATTCAAAGACTACCATGATTTTTAAGCATTCCATATTCTATTTACTTCCTATTGACAGTGATTCACCAAAGGATCAATAGTTAATTACGTTAAGTTCATATCGTTCATTAACCCATTTGGAAAAGTACAAACGGAAGCTATCTCTCATGAGTCCCACTCTCTTCCAGATTAGAAAAACATTTACCTGCTGCTATTTGGATCAATTCTTGCTATGTGCTGTAAAATACTGTGGCATTAAAATGAAGGTTGTTAATCTAAATTTTATGTGCCTATGATTCAGCTGATTTTAACATATACCACTCTACAACTTAAATGAACCCAAATAATTGTGGGTTCCTTCTTTTCTTCACAACACCTAATAATAAATCTAGCCTGAAATATCCATATATTTCAAAGAGCTGTTGGTCTAAGGTCTGGTTTATTCTGCAGGGTTAATTATAAGGGAACTTATTTTTCTAAATGCCGGTCTTTTGAAATACAGGATAGAATACAGAATAACAGAGTTGGAAGGGATGTTGGAGATCCAACCCCCTGCTCAGACAGAAAACCCTATTCCATTTCAGAAAAATGACTGTCCAATCTCTTCTTAAAAACTTCCAGGGATGGAGCACCCACAACCTCTAGAGGCAATAGCAATAGCAATAGCACTTAGACTTATATACCGCTTCATAGTACTTTACAGCCCTCTCTAAGCGGTTCACAGAGTCAGCATATTGCCCCCAACAATCTGGGTCCTCATTTTACCCACCTTGGAAGGATGGAAGGCTGAGTCAACCTTGAGCCGGTGAGATTTGAACCGCCGAAATACAGCTAGCAGTCAGCTGAAGAGCCTGCAGTACTGCACTCTAACCACTGCGCCACCTCGGCTCTTAAAGCCGAGGCAAGTTGTTCCACTGATTAATTGTTCTCATTGTCAGGAAATTTCTTCTTAGTTCTAGGCTGGATCTCTCCTTGATAAGTTTCCATTCACTACTTCATGTCTTGCCTTCAGGAGCTTTGGAGATTAGGTTGACCCCCCCCCCTTTCTCTATGACAGCCCCTCAAATGTTGGAACACTGCTATTATATCACCCATAGTTCTTTTCATTAAATTAGACATACCCAAGTCCTGCAATTGTTCTTCATGTGTTTTAACTTCTAATCCCCTGATCATCTTTGTTACTCTTTTTTCACTCTTTCTAAAGTCCAACATCTTTTTTGTGTTGTGGTGACCAGAATTGGACATGGTATTCCAAATGTGGTCTTACCAAAGCAGAAAAAAACAGCTTTGAGTTTTGCAGATGTTTAAATAATATATTTATTGTTGCATACTTTTATGAACTA
Organism: Thermophis baileyi; assembly: GCA_003457575.1. Lineage (NCBI taxonomy): Eukaryota > Metazoa > Chordata > Lepidosauria > Squamata > Dipsadidae > Thermophis > Thermophis baileyi. The sequence goes on from QLTV01003430.1 coordinate 929,711, forward strand.
TTGCATACTTATAGATTACAACCTACTTTATTAAATACAGAAGAGTAGTATATAACATTTAGTGATTGTTGGAGGATAATAGAAGTAATACAAATAAAACTGAGGTCTGAAGTGGATAATTTCGGATAGATTGTGCCATTAACAGAACATTGTTGGTGGGACACAGACATTCCTGCTTTGATGACTAATTAACATGTCTAAATCTGAAGAATCCATCCAGAGGCTGTGGTTTACCTTTTCAGATCATTTAAGAACCATAGTTTTCAAGACATGAGGAGTGCCTATTTAGGCATACTGCATACCAGTCAGTAATTTTGCCTTTACTTGACAATTTCAACTTGAGACAAGAATGAACAGAACAATAGCCATGCTGGATTGGACCAATACTAACTGTAGCCAACCATTTTGTTTTTCACAGGACCAGATGACCCTGAGATGCTTACAAGAAGGAGATTATCCGCCCTTTGAGGTATTGTCAGCCCTTTAAAGTAGACTGGACTAAGAAACCAACGTCTGGCAGACCAATATTACTTTTACAATTATAACATATTTTGCAAGTCTGAATGGGCTCCTTCTCTCCCTCCTCTTATCTTTGGTGTAAACTACAAAGGATCTTCTCTGAGATGTTTTCTCAGGTCACAGTTCTATCCTGGACTAGGGGTTCTTTTATCTGGCCACTGTTTTGGAAGTGGGTCTTCCTCCTATTCCTCAAGGCCATTACCTCTGCCCACTACAGATATATACTACTTCCCTAGACTTGGCATTTGGAGGAATCTTCAGGACTAAGAGACCTTGATAAAGCTGTTCTGTCCTTTTTCAAACCTTTCATGTTATTGGCCACCCCCACATCTTGTAGTAATGATTTCTATAGGATTAATTATATGCAGTGTGAAGAAAAACTTCTTTTTGTTTCTTTTAAATCTCCTTCCAGTCAGCTTCATTGGATGGTCCTAATAGTTGAGAGAAGCAGAAGCAGAAAAACTTCTCCCTGTCTCTCTATATTGGGCATGATTTTATGCATCTCTTAGATGACTTTTTTCTGAAGCTAAAGATGCCGCACTCTTTCCTCTTTCTCATAAGGAAAATGTTTGAATACCCCGATCATCTTGACTGCTCTCTTCTTTGTTTTCCCTCATCTCTATTAAATCTTTTTCCAGATGTGGCCACAAGAAATGTACACATTGCTCAAAAAGTGGGAATAGTGCTGATTTGTATAAAGTTGTCACAGTAGGCATTTAAAAAAAAATCAATCCCTTTTCTAGATATCTTTTTTTCACAGCTACCCACCCTGAACTGACATCTCCATTGAGTTGGCCCTCAGATCTTTTTCCTGGTTAATTACAAACTGCTCATCAATGAGTATAGGCAAATAGGTTCTTTTTTGTCTTTTTTTGTGCATTACTTTACACTGATTTAAACGGAATTGAATTTGCCTTTTGGCTGACCAATCCTTAGCTTACAGAGGTCCTTCTGAAGTTTTTCACAGCTACTTTTGATTTTGCCTCTGTGAATATTTTAGCTCACTGCTTATTCCTAAGTCAAGACTCTCAATGAACAAATTTAAAAGCACGGGTCCCAGTCATATATATTCTTGAAGAACTCCACTTCTTAATTCCCCCAAATGAGAAAATTGCTTATTTATTCCTAGTCTTTGCTTTATGTTTCTAGCTAGTAAGCAATCTATAAAAGAACCCATAACATTTGTCAATGGCTTTTGTCAAAGTCTACAGGATCGGACTTCTTCCATGTATATATCGACACAACTCTAAAAAGTTGATGAAGCAATTTTTTTTAATTTTTTTTTTTTTTTCTTGCTGGATCCATTCTGTTTTTTTTCTATGAAGCAATTTTTTTTAATTTTTTTTTTTTTGCCTTGCTGGATCCATGCTGATTTTTCTCGAGCAAGGCTTGTTCCTTTAGATGCCTAGCTCTCTTTCTCCTTGATTACCATTGCTGCCAAATTGCATGGAAAGTAAATAAAGCAAGGAATCTACAATATCCCAAATGCCCCCTGGATCTCTTTTTGAAAATTAATGTTACATTGGCTATCTTTCTTCTCTTGTTACCACAGGTTGCTTCTGTTCTCCCAATTCCTTCTCTGAAAAAGTCAAAATAGACAAATACACATTTGTCCTGTAACTTCTATAGTATAGTCAGATGCACATAACTTCCTTCAGTTTCCCCACAATCTTCATATCCTTGTTAGTTACATTGGCCTCTCTTTTTGCTCTGAGAACTTTCTGCAATCGAGTACCACAGACTGGATAGCTTCTACAGCTAATGCACTCTTTGTAATCATCTTAAAAGTGAAACTCTCCCAGTTCAGTTCCCAGTAAAGGGTTTGAATCCCAAAGTATAACATCTGACTGCCCAAATCTGATGAGCCCCAACAGGATGAAATTTGTCTTCTGGAGGTCAATGTAGCTAAAGAAATCATATATAATATACACTATCTATTTATTTATGGTCCAAGACCAAGTCAGATAATTTTTAAAAAATACAGTATATCACAAATACCTGTGAATGTATCTATCAAACAGGGATAAATTATATAAACTTAACATTGTATAGAAGGGACCAGGTGGTTCTGCAATATAAAGCAAAATAACCAGTTTGCTACTGCCTTTGAAATATCTGGATATTGGTCATTTAATAGGAATCCCAATCTCTTCATCATGGAGAGTTTATCAAACTAAAAAGTGGGTGTAGTAGCTGAAATTGCCACTATGTGTATAGTGGGCACTTTAAAAAGATGTATAAAACTTGCACATCTGTTAACCTTTATATTCAAGCAGTTACAGAACTTCATATGGAAGACTATCAACCAGTTATGACTATGTAAAAATAGAAAAAATACCTCCTCCCTGTGTATATTTGTGTATGATATATAAAATCTTATACATGTGATCATGGCATTATTTAATATCCGTGTTTGTGAGGCACACATTAATTTCCAAAATATGAGAGAGCCACCTAAAAAGGTCACCTCAAAAAAAGCCACAAAAAAAAGGTTACCTCGCTCACTTGAGGCACAAATGACCATGCATTACGAAGATCATTTGGAGGTGAGAGAAACTTCTACGGTAATTTACTGGATTCACTCTATGGATTGCCCCTGTGATGGGGGTGAAATCCAGGAGGTTCTGACAGGTTCTGGAGAACCGGTAGCGGAAATTTTGAGTAGTTCGGAGAACCAGTAGCGGAAATTTTGAGTATTTCGGAGAACTGGCAAATACCACCTCTGGCTGGCCCCAGAGTGGGGTGGGAATGGAGATTTTGCAGTATCCTTCCCCTGGAGTGGGGAGGAAATGGGGATTTTGCAGAATCCTTCCCCTGGAGTGGGGTGGGAATGGAGATTTTGCAGAATCCTTCCCCTGCCACACCCACCAAGCCACATCCACCAAGCCACACCATGCCCACCAAGCCACGCCCACAGAACCGGTAGTAAAAAAAATTGGATTTCACCACTGCTCTGTGACTATGTAGGACAGAACGGGAGAAAACTAATCACCAGATTGCGAGAACATGAGTGGGCAGTTAGACGAGGAGACCCGAACTCATTGGTAGCTTTTCATTGCAATGAACAAGGACATGCATTCAATTTTGTGGCCCTTAAGATTGTTGGACAAGGACAAAAATAGTCAGAGAAATGATTGAAGCCTGGGAAAGCACCTTGTCAGTCAATAGCGGTGCTGATTTACTACCAGCTTACTAGGTACTTTTGTGCTAAGGGCATGGCAACACAAGGAAATAATAACTAACGACTTAACAGCCGGCCATCAATACCCTAATTAACATCTAACAGCCACACACAACCATATACCATATGAATACAACACGTAGAACAGCCCAGTGCACACATTCTGGAGGAAAAGAAGTTCCCTGAGGATGGGCTCCAGAACAAGCAATAAATCATTGGTCCTGGTGACCTAACCAGATTGGATCATGCAACATTATCCTGGGACACATATATTGTCTTTATTTGTGAACTGTATCCGTTTGCCAATGAATAACAATGAATTTTTAGAAAAATTAAAGGGGGGAGTCACAAGCCTTTATTTTTCTCTTACACCTAAATTCTTCAAATCCATAGGATTCCAAATCCAGAGGGAGAGCAGCCTACATGGATCTTTAAAAAAAAAAATCCTTCTTGAATATAGAATGTCTATCCGTTTCATTCAAAACTGCTTCACACTAGGACTGTACAGCAGCAGATGTTAAACCTGTGAATCATTGCTTGTGCATTGATTTCATTCTCAAAGAAAAATACAATACAAAAATTGTCTAACAAGTCAGCTCATCAAGTTCTTTTTCAAATTATGTAACTATTCCAGTCCTTTCCTTTCTTCTACGCTCTGTATGTATTTGACCAAATGGGCTCTTATTAAATTGTGACCGTAAATGTCTGTTCTTAATGTTACATTTCATCAAAAGATCAATTAATATTACTGAGTCTTGTGCCTAGAAGTTGTAGTCCCAACACATTTAGAGGGCACTGGTTGGGGAAGGCTGGCTTTGACTTTGGGCTTTAAATGAGAGTAGTATAATGAAATATCTCTAATATACTTTGAGTTTAATTAAACAAAGTAGTCATTCATCAGATAGTAGCCTGGTTTAGAATTATTTCTAAATGCTACCTGCAAAAACAGGCAAACAAACAAATAAATAAATCTGTATTTCTCACAGTGTTATCATTACCAAATAATCAATGTTTTCTTAGTATACATCCCAGGGCAGGAGAGAAGGGGTGACAGAGAATTGTTCCTTTTTTTTCATCACACCTAGAAATATAGTGCCGCCAATTAAATTCCCTTAATCCTGAGTTATTTCCTGGAGTCAGAAATGACACTGCTCTTACAAAATGCCCTGGATTTATTTGATATACGTTTGATGGGGCAAACATCAAACAAGTGCATTCTGGTGTTTCATATGTAGAAAAGCCAAACACCCGGCAGATTTACTTGCCTGGAAATGAATAATTTTGCAATATAGGACAGCTGATCTATTAAACTAACCCAATAACTCCACAGAACAGTTTGTCTATGTTCCAGTCTTTTTAACATTGCAAGCCATATTTTTCAGAGATGCACCTATGATTTGAGAATAAATTAAGGCAGTCTTTCAGTCATGGTATGCTACCCACAATTTTTCATTCTAATTAACCCCTTCTGCAATTGTAGCACTGTGAGAAGGCCCAAACAATATGGCTACTAGATTAGTATCTGTAATAGGAAAGATAGAGAAACACATGGAACATGTGTACTGTCTCAGGTATGTCCTATTTTTATTTATCTAGACCTGGAAGAACATCTATAACCGTGATGGCGAACCTATGGCACGCGTGCCACAGGTGGCACGCGGAGCCATATCTGAGGGCACGTGAGGCATTGCCCTATGTCAGCTCCAGTGCTCATGTGCGCGCTGGCCAGCTGACTTTCGGCTTTCTGGAGGGCGGGTGGGGGGCCATTTTCGCCCTCCCCAGGCTTCAGGAAAGCCTCCGGAGCCTGTGGATGGCGAAAAACGGACACAACGGGCCTACCGAAAGTTCAGAAACAAACTTCCGGTAGGCCCGTTGGGCCCGTTTTTCGCCATCCACAGGCTCCGGAGGCTTTCCTGAAGCCTGGGGAGGGTGAAAAATGGCCCAACGGGCCTACCGGAGGTCTGGAGGCTTCAGTGAGACCTGCACGCATGCGCGGGGAGGCAGCGCGGGGGGGGTTGTGCAGGCATGCGCAGGGGAGGGCATTGCATTATGGGTGTGGGCACGCGCGTGCGTGCTATTGCAGGCACGCACGCCCTTTTGGCACCCGAGCAAAAAAAGATTCACCATCATTGATCTATAAGATTATTCACTTTCAGGTACAGTTATGATAGTGGTTGAGGACAATCCTTGAAGTCATAATGCGCTCAGCACATATGAGATGAAGTTTGGAACTGCATAAATCCCAAAAATGCTTCTGAACTGCCCAGATATCAGCTGTCCAAGGCAACCACCCCAAGAGAAATACTTGGACAGATTAAGTTGATACGTTCCTAGATAGAATGCTGATAGCATTCTACATTCTATATCCAAGAGAAGGTATAAGGTACAAGTATATAATAACCTTGGGAAACAGGAGGAAGACCTGCTGTTTAGTCTATGGCAAGATGACAGATATCTCAATCCACAGAAGGAATAGGGGATGAGAAAATGTCTCAGAAAGAAACATGTCCAATTCTCTGGAAAGTAAATAATGGAGGAGAAAAATGTTTTCAGACTTGCAAGATATTCTAACTTTACAATAAAGGTAATATTAGTACACATGGTTTTGGTTTACTGCCTGAAGTATTTTAAAGGGCTGACATCAGTCCTGTAAGTCTGAAAGCACTCCCTTGTTTTACTTTTAGTTTTATTTTCCAAAAAGCTGAGAAAAGTCTCTTCTGAAATATTATTTGTGCCCTCATTCCTTCTGTGGACTCAAATATCTTTTGTCTGAATCATATCTAGAGCTGTGGATGTTGGTCGAGTAAAAAAATTTTTCCTTCAGATTTTAGTTATACTTAGTGCTGAATATTTTATTATGCAGTCATTTATTTAACATGTTGATTTGCCACCCAATCCTAGAGACTTCAGATAACTTAAAATAAATAATATTATTATTAGAGACAACAGTTTGGACACGTTTATAAGAGATTGGAAGCCATTTGTGGAGCTTCTGTGAGTTAAATATAATAATAGACTGTTAATAGAGAGCTTTGAAGTTTATTTTTGGGGGGATTAACAGCTATCAGCTTTCTTACAGTGAACAGGTATTGGGTTGACTTGATAGACAGACAAGAGATTTGCATATTGGGGATATTTGTTAAGAGAATCTGATGTAAAATAGTAATTTAGCAAGCATAGATGGAAAATGTATAACTATTGTAGACCCACAGTGCAAGGGAGGGGAACCTAGTAGATTTGTGTGAGATACAGGCAGGTATCAGCATTCAACTAGGGTGGAGGTTATATGTTGACTGTTAATTTTTCATGTACACTTTTTTCTTTTCTTTTTGGGGATCTTGATAATGATTCTTGCTTTGCTGTTTTTTCATTCTGTATCTTGTATTTTATCTTTGGGGAAAAATAAAAAAACACAAATAACAAAAATAACAAAAATAAAACTAGTTGCATAAAAGGTGCAGAAGATATATTGGAGATGTTCTCATACACTGTAAAGGAAGGTGTCCACTTTAAGCTCCAAATAGCATGTTTTTCCATAATTTGACTCCTGCTACAGAAAAAAAATGGAATTCGTTTTTGACGTTGAATGTATCCATGGTGGGACCTGCATAAGTGGCCTCTCCAAAGACCTTAAAAAGCGGAGTATACTGTAGGAGTAGGTATTCTGTCAGTATGAGTAAAATGCAAGGGTTTAATTGTAAATTATATTGTGGCTCAAAACAAAACAAAATAAACTACAACTACTAAACAATGTCTCTGTGCAGGGTTATCCACATAATCCTTTTCATTTTTCCATCACAGTAGTAATGGTACTAATTCTCAGTATCTAAAATTCTCCTTTTAAAAAAAAAACCACCAATGTATTTGATTGCAGGGGGAGAAAAGTCAGCTGCACACACAAAAAACGATGCAAAATCACTATGCTCAAGCAAAATATAGGTTAAAGTTTGGTGGGATTTGAAATGCTTATGTCAAATCCATTTTTCATTGGATGAAAAAGAAATGAATACAGACTAAGCCATGAACAAGGCTGTGAAATGCAGGTCTCCCCAGAATAAATTTAATAGCTGCATGGATTATAATGACACAGTGAGAAGAAACCTATAGCGCACCAGCAGATATTGTGCTTTTCCTTACAAAGTGAGGCATTGGCTTTGCTGCTTTCAGAGATGGAGACAAAAGACATAACTGACAAAGCAACAGACTAGTAACTATTATGTTCATTCGGCAGTCCCTTATGTTATTAAACTGACGGAGGCAGCATTATAATTTGCTATTGTATTTCATTCCTTCTGGATCTGTTTATATACATGTATCACGATGCTTCCAGAGCCTTTTTTTATGTGTCTGCTTCAGTGTAAATCTTTCTGAGACCAATAAAATCTTTTCTCACCTAAAGGATGTTGGAGAGCAATGCTCGAGGGGAATCAGTGATTCAATGTCAGTGCAACTAGGCCAAAAGTCCCCACATTGCCACCAATTTGTATGACGCTTCAAAATCTGCTATGGAACACAGGTTTTTTTTTTGGGGGGGGAGGGGAGGGTATTGAAAGGCTGCAGTGGGAAAAAGAAAAAAATACTATTTTATTCATGCTGGTGTCCATCTGTGTGATGTTAGATTTCCTAGGAAGCTTAAGTCTGACTATTTACTTTAATTGATGTGAAATGTCTGAAGTTTGCTTTCCGCTACACTGAATTGATTCTGAATCGAATAGATCTCGGAAGCTCGGTATGCCCGAAGAAGCCTAGACCTTGAAATATTGTTCCTGTCAGGCCTGGCCCAGCTTGGTCCCTTAGGACAGGGGTCCCCAACCTGTGGTCTGTGACCCACTACCGGGCCACGGGCTAATCACCACTAGGCTGCATGAGGGGCCGGTTGGTGCACATGTCTCTGTGTGCACACGGCCCCACTCGCGCGAGCATTGCCGCGACTGTTGCGGGCGCTTGTGCATACGCACACATGCTCAAATGTGCTTGCCCTTCCCACAAAATCATCCCCTCTTTCTCCCTCCCCTCACTCCGGGTCCCCAACCCGGAAAGATTGGAGAACTTTGCCTTAGGAAAGAAACACCCTCAACTCCATTAGTAGCGAAAAGATTACTTTTACTAAAAGCCAAGTGGTTACAGTAAAGCAAAGCCAGAACTAAAGAGTTTGAGCGCAAAAAATTCCTAGTTAACTTTCCCTTCCCAGGTCCACCTCCATTATCTCCCCATTGTCCATTCACATTCAGAGAAGATGTATTGGTAACTGTCCCTTCAGGGGGTTGGTTAAATGCTTCATTCCATTCCCAGGACCTCAGCCTTGGGACGTCTTGGGACAGTATGAAGATCGCTTTCGGTTTTTCACGTCCTTTTGGTTTTCCCCTTCTCTCCACAGCACCTTCCCCCCCCCATGGCATATGGCAGACTGGCATCTAACAAAGCACAGGTGTGAGCGAAGGATGGCAGCTCTGACAGTTATATACTCTTACTTCTCTGCTCAGAAAAAGATCTAAGAAAATTTTAGGGAAAAAAAGAGAGAACATTTTAAATTGTCGCACAGTTCAATTTTCTGTAAATGAGACTTTAAAAGAACCTAATCCAGCAGTGGGTTGCTCCTGGTTCGGCCCAGTTCTGCGAACCGGTAGCAGTGGTGGCAGGAGGCAAGCGCGCACGCGAACCGGTAGCAACAGGTTTTAGAACCCACTAATCCCAGCATTTTGGTTAGAAAACAGATTTCTGCATCACACAGAACAGTGATAATCCCACTTTAATTTACTTAGAAAATATATTTGCCATCCAAGACTTTTCACTGTCAAATATTGTCATTGTTTCACTCTCCTCATTCAGAATCTGCCAATAGAACCAACATGGTTTCTGAGCCTTTTCAATTAGTTGTATATAGGAACATAGTCAGCTGTTTTAGTTCAGATTAAATGATTTGTTCTCCATGATGTCAAGCAAATCTTTTTGTATCTGTGCTGCCACCTGATTCATTGAACTGTAGTCGGCATGGATGACCCTGAAACTTCCTGTATGAAAAGTATGTGCTCTTAGTTCCTTTTCTGTGGAAGGAAATGCCAGGAGACCTGCCAGTTATGCATGATTATTAGAACTGTATGAGGTGGCTTGGATCGCTCTGAACATAATGCTTTGTGCAGTTGAAGCAACCTAATCTCTTCAAAATGAATACAAGATACAAGTGCCTCAATATTCCCTGTAATAACGTGAAGAAGCCTTGACTAATACTTCCAATATCTGGAAGACGCTTATGCCTCTGGATTCTACATGAAGAGAATTACTTTCTGTAGGCGACTGGAAGAAATTCTGGATATTGGAAGTTCTGGAGGAGATCTCAGAAGCAAGGTAAAGTAAAACCAAACAGCTTCTCCTCTTCACTTGCTTTGGAACTGCTTCTGTGGGATGGTTAGATTCGATTTCTATCAAGCAAAATCATATAAGTGAAGCTTTGTAGCACCTGATGATTAGCCATTGGCAATTGTTTTACCAAAGGATTTTTTTTTTAACTCCACAGATTTAGAAATATGTAGTAATATTGTGTGGAAGATCTAGGTGTTTTTCTTGATAATTGTCATTACGGATGATGGAAAAGAAATTGTTTTTGCTTTTTTTCCCCAGAGAAGACAAGAAAATTTCAGTGCAGCTGTCACTGGGTAGCTGTGAAGTTGTAACAATCTACCATAGTTACCAGGTGGCCAAGCCATTTAATGGGGAACAATCGCTCCAGCATTATGCACTCTTCCTAGCTTCCCATTCTTCCATCAAATCCCAAACTCTTCCATGGAATTTTTCAGATCAGGAAGTATGAGCACTCTGGAAAGAATAGAATAGAATAGAATTTTATTGGCCAAGTGTGATTGGACACACAAGGAATTTGTCTTGGTTCATATGCTCTCAGTGTACATAAAAGAAAAGATACGTTCATCAAGAATCATAAGGTACAACACTTAATGATAGTCAGGGTACAAATAAACAATCAAATCATATTAGGAACCAGTCAATATAAATCGTAAGGATACAAGCAACAAAGTTACAGTCATACAGTCATTTGTGGGAGGAGATGGGTGATAGGAATGATGAGAAGATTAATAGTAGTGCAGACTTAGTAAATAGTTTGACAGTGTTGAGGGAATTATTTGTTTAGCAGAGTGATGGCGTTCGGGGAAAAACTGTTCTTGTGTCTAGTTGTTCTGTGTGCAGTGCTCTATAGCATCGTTTTGAGGGTAGGAGTTGAAACAGTTTATGTCCAGGATGTGAGGGGTCTGTAAATATTTTCACAGCAGCAGAGTAATGACAAGTTAGAAAACAGAAAACAATAGTGCCAACATCCATTAGCTTGAAACAATAAGTACATTTAAGAACATTATCAAATGCATTTTGAGATCGATTTAGATTATGTGATATAAAATATGGCAGGAAAATATTGTGAGATATGAGACAACCATTTTTTTTCCCTTCAGGAGATGGTTAACGTATGCCATGTGATCAGAATAAATCTCATGTTTAATTCATGATAAATGTTACATTTCCTGTATAGTTTCATAATAAAAATTGGTCAAATTGAAATAACAATATCATTTGGGGAAGATAAAATATTCCACTACTTTAGAAAAAATATTGTCACTTGATATCAAATCAAATGGCATTTGTGTATTTTTTGGGGAAAAAAATGTCTAATGTCGAAGGTAATGAGACATTGCTGGCAGATATTTATATACTGTACACTACCTTGGAAGATGGGTTACCGCTGAAGTTGTGGAATGCAGTCCTAGATTCTATAAAAAGCTGGCTTGAGATGAAAGGTGAAATTGGCATCCAGATTAAATTCATAGAATTTAATTTCTCAGTGGGATGTGAACTGTTGTTGCTGGTTAGAGGCTGAATTTGGTCACTTGGCTTTTTGTGAGCAAGTATGGCTATTGATGCAGCTAAAACTTTGCAAAATGTATCCATCAGTCTTTGTAAAGATAGTGGATTTTGCTTACAAAATGTACAAAATTTTTATCAGTGCTGGTGATAGCTTCAGTGGGTTTGTATCAATACATTGCCTCTTCCTGTATTAAGATTCTGACCAAATTGGTCATATCTCAGTGCAGCTTTGGAAGAATGCAATCACAGCATGCTGATAAGGCATTGTTGCCAACCCTACCCCCACCCCCATTACATTTTATCTCCCAATGGAAAATGCAATGCTCCTAAAACTTCTGATGAGATAAGGACTGGCAGTTATAGCTCCAAAGATAATTTCTGAGAAATAACATGTATTGTTCTTACTGGAGATTGCCTTACATCCAATGGCAGTAAGTTTTTCTTTATGAGTAGACAAGACAGGATCTCTAAAAGATTGAAAGGCAGTGATAAACTTTTGCAAACTGTCAAGATACTTGCTTCTTTCCCCCAAATCTGTCTCCATCTCAAGGGTCTTAAATTGCTTTCCTTGATCAGACCCGTAAGCCATTAAAGCTTGACTAAAGGAAAGCTGAAATAATTACATAGGCAGCTTGTATGGTCATGTATTCTGTGTTTATTGATCGCATATGCCTGACTCCTGCACAACTATCACAGTTCACAGCCCAAACTGGCAATGTGTCTTACACATGCACCCAATGTATACATATACTGTGCTTACACACAGAGATTATATGATTATATACTTGCCTCCAGAAGTTGTGAACGCTCCCACACTGGAAGTTTTTAAGAAGAAATTGGACAACCATTTGTCTGAAATGGGGGTTGGATTAGAAGACCTCCAAGGTCCCTTCCAGCTCTCTTATTCTGTTATTCAGTTATTCTATTCCAATCCATCTAATAATAATAATAGCTTTTATTCTCATTGTACATCATGTGTACAACGAAATTGGTTAAATCTGAAATCTGAAGCACTGCAAACAGCCCCAAACTAGTTCTAGGGCAGCGGTGGGTTGCTCCCAGTTCGGCACGGTTCTGCGAACTGGTAGCAGCGGGGGCGGGAGGCTCCACCCACCCACCTGGGACGCTTCTGCACATGTGCAGAAGTGTCGCGCGCGAGCACGTGCACAAACTGGTAGCAACGGGTTTTAGAACCCACTACTTTTCTAGGGTAATCTATTAAACCTGCTCCTAGTTTTAGAAAACATATTCATTGGTGCAGAATGGATTCTTCTTGTTTTCTAATATCGTCCTCCATCTCTCTTTTTCTAGTCTTTAACTGCCACTGGGATGCAATCAGAACTTTTTCCAGTCCTTTGTCTTCTGACCCATTAACTAGGCAGGAAATTTTTCTGGAGGAATTTGATGAAATAGGGTAAAGTCTGAGATGAAATGGATTGCCTCTGTTCCAAGATTCTACAGAGGGATGTGGTGGCCTAGTGGTGAAGATGCTTGCCTCCTACTCAGAAGGTTAAGAGTTCTATCCTAGGTATCAGCAGATGTTTGTATTCACAAAGAAATATCTGCTGCAAACTCCATGTGGCGTAAGGAAGGGCATCCAGCCAGTAAATGCTCACCTCCATCCAATCGCCCAACTCCAGTTTAAGGGATTATAGCAGTGGTGAAATCCAATTTTTTTTACTACCGGTTCTGTGGGCGTGGCTTGGTGGGCATGGTGTGGCTTGGTGGGCGTGGCTTGGTGGGCGTGGCAGGGGAAGAATACTGCAAAATCTCCATTCCCACCCCATTCCAGGGGAAGGATACTGCAAAATTCCCATTCCCTCCCCACTCCTAGGGGAAGGATATTGCAAAATCTACATTCCCATCCTACTCTGGGGCCAGCCAGAGGTGGTATTTGCCGGTTCTCTGAACTACTCAAAATTTCCACTACCGGTTCTCCAAACTACTCAAAATTTCCACTACCGGTTCTCCAGAACCTGTCAGAACCTGCTGGATTTCACCCCTGGATTATAGGGTCATAAAAAGGGAGTTAGGATAAATTTGATGAAATGGATTGCCTCTGTTCCAAGACTCTACAGAAAGTTAGAGCTAGATGGCCTTTTCTATAAGGAAGTTAGAGTAACATTTATCTCCCATAGCTATATGTCACTATGGCTTCTGCAACAATGACTCAAATATCTCTTGAATCAGATTGCATCATTTAGTCTTCCTGATTTATAATTAGTCAATAAGATATAATTATGGAGAAGAGACTTTTATTTGAAAGAGGGGCTTGCTTTAATGGTTAACCACCAGTGGTGGGATTCAACCGGTGTAACAACCGGTTCGCTGAGCACATGTTTCACAAATATCTTTCAATATGTCATTTTGTACTATTCTGTGTGAGCAAATTGAATTTAAGTGAACTACTACTTCTTTAGAAGAATATATATTTTCTAGAAGAATATATTTATATTTTCTAATATATATTAGAAACCACACGTCTCACTCATATGCCCGACTCTGGGCAGAATACACATTCCTTCTGATTCCCTCTAGTGCCAATCTTCAAAGTCCTACTCTATCTATTCAAAGAAGAGGGAGTCAAGCTATTCTCCAAAGCCACCTGAAGGCAGAGCAAGAAGCAATGGGTGGAAACTAATCAAGGAGAGAACCTAGAACTGAGGAGAAATTTCCTGACAGTTGTAACAATTAATCAGTGGAACAACTTGCCTCCAGAAGTTGTGAATGCTCCCACACTGGAAGTTTTTAAGAAGAGATGGACAACCATTTTTCTGAAATGGTATGGGTGTCCTGCCTAAGCAGAGGGTTGAACTAGAAGACTTCCAAGTTCTCTTCCAAGTATCCTATTCCTATTCCACTCTATTCCACCCTGTTCCACTCCACTCCACTCCACTCCACTCCACTCCACTCCACTCCACTCCATTCCATTCCATTCATTTCCAGAGTTCAAATAGCAACCATTCCCCACAGGAAGGATACTTAAAATTAATTTCAAAAACTTATTTCAAATCCATCTGGAGCTTTATTCCATCTATAACTTTCTAAAAACAATACTCTAATCACCCCTCAAAAGCATTTTTCCTAATTCCTTAAACTCGTACTTGAAATTTCCTTTGGTAAGGAAAGGAAGGAAACTCACCCAGTGAATGCCATAAAATTTGCTGTTCCGAAAGTTCTTCATACTTGAAAAGCAGTTTTTAAAAAAGGAAATCCAAAAGTAATTGAGAAATGAAGATCAGCTGAGCTTTGTCCACAAGGCATTATAACTGTGAGCTTAGTTGGAATCCCTTGACTCCCAGCTGCACAGCTCAGCAGCCAACCACAAAAACCTTGGTTCCTGCAGTCTCCTTGACTGGAATGCATGTGGGCAATCTCACAATCTCTTCTTTCCCTGGTGAGTTTCACCAGCCAGAATCCACCCTCAGATCATTGATCTCTACCAAAATGCCAGCCCAATTCCTTCAGGGATGTCTAGCTTGCCATGTCATCACTGCATGTCCTACTCAAAAATAATATTTCTGTTTTAGTGCAAGAGCCTTGCTTATTTGAAACAAATAGGTTTCTCCTGCATGTTTCATTGAGATAATAACTATTTCCTTGTTTCTTCCAAACAACATAATAAAAATGCTATCTTAAGAGAGCATACCATCCTTAAAAAAAACAACAACCATGCCTATATATCTATTTCTATATTTTCTTATTGAAAATGCTATTTTTTCCCTATCTGAACAAAGGTTTGGCACATATTTTTTTTAAAGCGAAATCATGGCTAGAAAATCAACCCAGCTGTAGCTTACGTGTTGTTAATCCCACTGGCTTTTCAAATTGGTTTTATTCCTCCGGCAAAAGAGAATGAGAGAAAAATATCCTGGCATGTCTTCACTCGTTTCTTCGTTGGCTCACACTGGGGTGCCATCCATCAAAAGCAAGCAGAGTGTGAATTGTGGCTCTTCCTTATATGGAGGGGGGGAGAGAAACGATCATAGAAGGAACTGTTTCAAAGATTTCTCATATTCTATTTTTTTCCCCTTTCCTTTCTTTTTCACTTTTTTTGGTTCCCTGCTAGTATAATGAACTAAAAGCAGGAAATCAGCCTGGTTTCTTCCCAGGAGCTGCTGAAAGAACAAGCAGCATGTGGTGGCATCTATGCTGGCTGTCTTAACTGCAGTTTCCTCCATCTGTCACTTTGTGATACAAGCAGAGAAGTGAAGGCAAGGAGGCAGGCAGAAGATCCAAATCTTCATTCAATTTACTCTCCTGAGAGGCAACGCATCAGCTGTACGTAAGATAAAACTGAGCTACATAGATTCCAGAGATCTGGAATCAGAGATCCAGAGATCATAGATTCTACCATAACGTTGAAGGTCCTGATACCCTATCTTTGCCCTTGAACCAAATTTTGGTGTTGTCCTAGGAACTTTTTTTTCATATGGAGGAAAAAAGGGTATTTTTTTAAAGGGTATTTCTAGCTTACTTATTTACTTATTTCTGGCTATTTCTACTTTTGAGCCAAACTTTTTGCCCTTGGCTTGAAAATGTTGTCCATCTTTTTTTTCATCCTAATACGGCTTGTACGTTGTTTCTAACTTTGACTTATTTATTTACAAAATAGTTGCTGGGTTGTTGTTTTTTTTTCTCAGTGCAAAGTATCCAAGGCACAGTACATGATCAAAAGTAATTGTTAGAGGACAGGACCTTTATAAGCCACAAATTGGCCAGAGGGCAAAATAGTTATTTTAGCCTTCCCATTTGCTTCTCAGTGATTTTTTTCCCCTCTCCCTTTTTTGAAAAAAGTAATGACTAATAAATGGAAATATGTGAGAGCCTGTAGCAAAATCTAAATGAAATAACCTTGGTATTGTCTTTTTAGGTTATTATTGTGAAATACAGGATTCAGAGTACCAAAAAAGAGAGAGAGAGAGAGAGAGAGAGAGAGAGAGAGAGAGAGAGAGAGAGAGAGAGAGAGAGAGAGAGAGAGTACCAAAAAAGAGAGAGAGAGAGAGAGAGAGAGAGACATACACTCAAAATCTCACAACTTTTATCAATCATCCATGTCATCCTTGCCATGAGATTCATAATAGAGCAGTTACTAATTTAAAAAAATAATAATAACAATGCACTGCACCGGAAAAACAATGCAGAGCAAAAGAGAATAATACAAAGAAAACCTACATCCAAAATAGCTTGGTTTAAGCAGACATTGGTCAAGTTTGATAACCAAATATAGTCCTAATACATTAATACTTTAATAAATAGTAAAGAAGTTCTCTTCATGTGAGCAAAGACAAATTAAACAAATTGGGAGGGTTCTCGGGGGTGGCTTTTGCATTAAGGAGGCACTACGGTTAAACTCCGTTGCAGGCATAACGGAAAAGCTCAGGAGGATCTTCAGCCAACACAACATATGTGCACACTTCAAACCAAAGAATACAGTAAGGCAGAAGCTTGTCCACCCCAAGAATAGAACACCCAGACCTGGGGTGGGTTCTAACTTACCTCGCCGCCGGTTCGCTTCCTCCCGTGCTGCGTGGCTGCGTGCGCATTGAGCACCGCGTGGCCGTGCTGCACGGGCACGCACAGTGACAAAAATGCACAACCCCCCCCCAAAGCCAAAAACAAGATGGTGACACATGCGCAGTGCTGGGGACTTGGTTTCTGCGCATGCGCAGAAGAGAAAAAAAAAAGCAAAAAAAATCAACCCCCCCCCAAAAAAAATTCCAAAAAAAGATGGCGGCGTCCATGGACTGGGACCGACAGAACCGGCTCCATGACGTCACCAGCGGTTTGCTACTGGTTCTATAGAACCGGTGCGAACTGGTAGGAACCCACCTCTGACCCAGACAGAAACTGAGCAACATGGTATATGTAGTGCAATGTAGTGAGACAATGCAGATCTGTACATTGGGGAAACGAAACAACCACTTCATAAGCGCATGGCACAACATAGGAGAACAAAAACATCAGGACTAGATTCAGCAGTCCATCTGCATTTAAAAGACACAGGCCACTCTTTTGAAGACAACACAGTCCATATTTTGGACAGAGAGCATTGCTGGTTTGAAAGAGGGGTTAAAGAGGCCATTTATGTCAAAACTGAACAGCCCTCTCTCAACAAATGGGGAGGGATATGACATCATCTATCTCCAATCTACAACACAATCCTTTCAACAGTTCCAAGAAGGCTCCACACCGATTTGCACCACTCAGGTGACCCTGATGACACAGATAAACCTCCAGGTGACTTTAACGACCCACTAAAAGAATGCAAATGACCAGCTGTCTGCAAGGAGTATAAATCCTTCCATTCCCCACCATCCAGTCAGAGCTGAAGAAGCTTCTTGGATGAGAAGCGAAACGTCTTCAAAGAAATACCAGAAAGTCCAGTTGCCTCTTGAAAAAAGCACCTTTGGGACAACCATAACCTGAATGACTGAGAATCTCCATAGACATATTGTTAAACTATTCTCTACTTTTTATCTTTATATATTTGTTAATTAAACTTATATGTCATCCATCTCACCATCTATAGCCGTGATGGCGAACCTATGGCACGCGTGCCACAGGTGGCACGCAGAGCCATATCTGAGGGCACACGAGGCGTTGCCCTATGTCAGCTCCAGCGTGCATGTGCGTGCTGGCCAGTTGATTTTCAGCCTTCCGGAGGGTGGGGGGAGGCCGTTTTTGCCCTCCCCAGGCTTCAGGAAAGCCTCCAAAACCTGTGGATGGTGAAAAATGGACCCAACGGGCCTACCGGAAGTTCGGAAATTAACTTCCGGTAGGCCCATTGGGCCGTTTTTTGCCCTCCCCAGGCTTCAGGAAAGCCTCCGGAGCCTGTGGATGGTGAAAAACGGACCCAACGGGCCTACTGGAAGTTCGGAAATGAACTTCTGGTAGGCCCGTTGGGCTGTTTTTCGCCCTCCCCAGGCTTCAGGATGCTTTCCTGAAGCCTGGGGAGGGCGAAAAAATGGCCCAACAGGCCTACGAATTGGGCCCGTTTTTCGCCATCCACATGCTCCGGAGGCTTTCCTGAAGCCTAGGGAGGGTGAAAAACGGCCCAACGGACCTACCGGAAGTCCAGAGGCTTCAGTGAGGCCTGCGCGCATGTGCAGGGGGGACAGCATGGGGGGGTTGTGTGCGCATGCGCAGGGGAAGAGCATTGCATTATGGGTGTGGGCACGTGTGCACGCGGTATCACGCACACGCTCTTTTGGCACCCAAGCAAAAAAAGATTCACCATCCCTGATTGATAGTGACCCTGCACAGCTTAAGTAAAATCATAAATATAAAAATGTAAAATGAACAAGAATAGGTAGAAAACTAGAAAACCAAGAGCAAGAATAGTTCAGTGGTGGCATCTTCCCTATTAATCCGCCAGTCACCTCCAGCATAGAGCATCCCCATCAGGACCCCGAGACAACCAGCAGAGCCAGGTTTTAATGCCCTTCCAAACGGCCAAGAGGGTGGGGGAAGACCTCACCTAGAGCAGCAAGATGTTCTTTAGTAGAGTTACTCTGGAAAGGAAGCAATATGGGAGCTGCTCCCCTTCCAGATGACCTTGGAGAACACTATTTGCGAGGTCGTTGAAAATGCTGAGCCACTTTCAATGACCTCACAAATAGTGTTCTCCATTCCCTGCAGGTCATCTGGAAGTGTGGCAGCCCCCATATTGCTTCCTTTCCAGGGTAACTCTGATTGTTCAGAGGTTTCAAGGTAACAAAAAGGGATTTGAAATGGTGTTGGAAGTCAACATGCAGCCCAAACAGGCACACCAAAACAGGGAAGACGTTTGAGTTTGCTCACAAGTTGAGTTTGCTGGATGGTGGAATTCTGTAAAAAAGGGGCTGCCAAAGGCACTTTGCTACCTGAAACACAATGGCAAATGAAGCCCTCTTCCAACAATCGAAGTGCGTAATTCCCAAGGGTGGCCATGGGTTTGTGGTTCCTGAGGCAGAAAATGTGGCAAGGGAAATAAAACTATAAATACATGCAAAGTATCTCATTAAGTTCACAAGTTACAGTTTGCCAACATGTTATGCTTGGGACATTGTCAGTGGACCTCTCTGACTATTATATTATGTCCTTTTCCCCACCCCCACCCCTTTTTACGACCCTGTAATACCTTTTATCAGGGTGGAGTCAGGGCAACTGAGTGGAACTAAGCATTTACTGGCTGGATGCCCTTCCTGACACCTACATGGAGTTCGCAACAGATATTTTCTCTTTGTGCCCTGATAAGGAAACATCTATTGCTGCCTAGGATTGAACTCTCAACCTCTCAAGTGGAAGGTGAGCATCTTCACCTCTAGGCCACATGCCGTTCCTATTACATCAGTCAATTAACATTCTGACTTTATTGTGGTTATTTTGAAAGGACAATAGGTATAATCCAAACTTTATTATATGACTTAACCCAAATTAACTCCCTTTTCCCAAAGTTTGAAAGTGTTTGGTTTTCTGGCAAATATATTTTCTTCGGAGGGAGGATGATATATCCCATATTTATGTTAGTAGCCCTTTCCCCAATAATTAAATTTAGGGTAATTGGTTTGGAATTCTGAGCCCTATTAAATTAGATATTTTGCTCAATAGGATCATGAATGTTTAATAAGTAAAGGATTATTATTAGTGGAGCAGAAAATGCTTGCAAATTCTATCGTTGCACACAATAGCGTGCAGATGCACGCACAAAGTATAATTAGAACTGAACTACAACATTTTGCTGTTCTTAAATTAAAAATATATAAGAGACTGGATAAGTGAACATGTGGGGTCACAAAGGTTCTGTGAAAAAAAAAATGTATTATTTTCTCCATTGCATATAACTGTGTACTTCTAGGAATGTACACATCAGTGCATATTAACTGTTTCGCTTTTAAATATTTCCAATCATATGTCCATTCCAGGGGTGGGTTCTAACTTACCTCGCCACCAGTTCGCTTCCTCCTGCGCCGCATGGGTGCGCCTCATGGGTGCGTGCATGCGCAGTGCAGAAAATTACAAAAAAATTCTCCCAAAAAAGAAAAGCCAAAAACAAGATGGCGGCGCATGCGCAGTGCCGGCAACTCGGCTTCTGTGCATGCGCAGAAGGAAAAAAAATAAAAAAAAATTCCCCCCCAAAAAATTCCAAAATAATAATAATAATAATAATAAAAAGATGGTGGTGTCCACGGACCGGCACCGACCGAACCGGCTCCATGACGTCACCAGTGGGTTGCTACCGGTTCGGGAGAACCGGTCCGAACTGGGAGGAACCCACCTCTGGTCCATTCCATCCAGTATCCAGATTTCTCCCTTTTCTGAATTAAGCTTTAATTAACTAGATCAAACAGAGGGGGAAAGATGTGTCTGAAACTGTAAGAAACTATTTGTTGGTATATCATAGAATGGTTGTGAGATCAGACACATGATAGAAGCAGCTTGTTTCATTATTGTATTGGGAATTGCATCATTTCTGAATGTTTCTTTTCGAGATTCCATTTCAGGGACTTCCTCTTTATTGACACATTTATTCTGATCCTTGTACTGACAGAGAGTTTCAAAATAGAGATGTTGCTGAGAACTGCAGAAATGTGAGTAAGGAATATAAACCAGTTCAGGCCAACAACCCAAGATTGATTGACATTAGCTCCATTTATTCTTTGTTCTGCCCTACTTTTTTTCCTCACTTCCTGTCACCTTCCTGCCAATGAAGAGCTCTCGGACTGAAATCATGAAACTTCAGTTGGGCTAATAAAGATACTAAGAACATAAAGATAATAAAAACAGTTTCCAAATGTTGTTTCTTGTGATCAATATGGCTTTTCATCTTTGACTTACAATTACAACGGCCCTGAAAAAAGTGACTTATGACTGTTTTTCACACGGCCAATTCAGCATCCCCGAGGTCATGTAATCAAAATTCAGACACTTGGAAACTGATTCGTATTGATGACGATTGCAGTGTCCCGGGGATCATGTTGCAACCTTTTGCAACCTTCTGACAAGCAAAGTCAATGGGGAAGCCAGTTTCACTTAACAACCGTGTTACTAAGTTAACAACTGCAGTGATTCACTTAAAAACTGTGGTCAGAAAGGTCGTAAAGGGGCAACATTCACTTAACAACTGTCTCACTTAGCAAAAGAAATTTTGGGCTTAATTGTGGCCGTAAGTCGAGAACTATCTCTATTGTTTAAACGAACACTTTGCACTGAATTGGGAAATAATCCTCTTCCTTTCTTCTTTACTTAGCCAATTTCAAAGCCCTGCTGCCTATCAATAATCCAACATCCTCACCCAACACACACAACTTTCAGAATTCCAAGTCACTATGTTTGGAATTTTATGTTCCCAACAATTTGGATTGTTCTTGTTTAGAGAATGCTGTTACCGCAGAAGTCCTGGCGAGAACTCTTTCACTCCTCCTTATGACTGCTGGAGAAGAAGTTGCCAGGAGGGCTGACAGAGAAGGAAGAGGAAGGCTGGAAAAATAAGGAAGGAGCGGGAAAGAGGTTTTTCCTGGGGGGCTTGAACATTGTCAGAGCAGGCAGCTGGAGGCTCAAGAGAGTTGCACAACTGAATATAGCTCTGATGGAAATAAGCCAAGTTACTTCCTAAATGGGGACAATAATTCAGTTTATTCTCAATCTCAACTAGGATGGAAATAAAATAGTTACTTCCTTAAAAGGGAAAATAAACTCAGATTATTCTCAATCTGAGCTACAATGGAAATAAACCTAGATATTTTTTAAATGGGGGAAATAGCTCAGTTTACTCTCAATCTGAGCTAAGGCTGGTGAAATATGACTCAAGGTGTATCCTATTTTCCTTTGTTTTAAGGAGCCTTGTCACCACCATAGTCATCAGTGGCCAGTTATAGTCATGAATTCTCAACTTTTACTGCAACCTTATTTTCACAAGTAGCTTGTTATTAAGCGTAGAGTTACAAATTAATTTGAATCTACTGAGGTATAGAAATAATTAATCCAACTACCTAGATGCCTTCAAATCCTGCTCCGTCAGTGTTTAATCCAGAGGTGGGCTGCTACCGGTTCGCACCGGTTCTCCCAAACCGGATATTAGTTTTCTGAGCAGTTCAGTTGTTGGAAGAAATCTTTTCCCACTTTACAGGGCTAATCCTGCAAGGAACGCAGGAAGGAAAGATTCTAGTGTGCCTGTATTTCTAGCCTAATCCTTATCTTAATTGCCGCCCCTGCTGCTTTAAGTGTTTTCAGAAACTGCAGAAACTGCCCAGACTTTCTGTCTGTAGCTGAGCTTCTCTGGAGTCCCCCCCCCCAGTTTTTTTGTGGCACTTTTATTCCTGGGGCTTGAACAGCTATTTACAGAAGGGTTGGCATAGCCATAGAAGAAATGGCTGAGAGGCAGGATGCAAGCGTGGCATTCTGTCTGATTTTTTTTACTGCCCTTCTGAGGGCATGTGATTTTTCCTTAAAGCTGGATGATTACCTTAGGATATCTTGTGAGGGGAGTGAGACCAGCTGGTATCTTTAAGTGGTGCAAATGGATCTAATGATTGCTTCTACTGGGTGCTTTGTCAGTTCACGGAGCACAGAAGTTTAGGTTTATAATGATGAAATGGTTGCAGAGTTTTAGGTATCCCATACCTGAGGTACCATATTGTAGAAAGTTAGCACTCACCCCTCTCATAGAAGAATGAAATATTTTGAGAAATATTAAAAAGGAAGAATATATTTCCCTGGATAAGAAATGGAGAAACATGTTTTCTTAGAGGGAGAAAGCAGCCCCCACCTTCCTTAATAGCCCACAGCAGATGTCAGCACTTAAGAGATAGATAGCTATATTCATAGGCAAAAATTCCCTGCAGCAAGGTCTGAACAAAGGCAGAATGGGATTAGCCCTCACTCAAGATGTTAATTTGTTAATTTGTCACTCTAGCTCAGCATTTTGTAGCCCAAATATGCCCACCCACTTTCTGGAGAGCTTAAATGACCTCTCTGCTAAAGGGCTTCACTTTATGAGCAAGAGTAACTTGGCTGCTGATAGTTATCCTTGTATTTTAATTATTTTAATTCCTCAATGTGCTCTGGCAACCTGCCTGATTTGTAACTTCAGGTTGCAGGTATTGCTGAGGAAAAGGAAGGTATTCAGAAAGAATGGTGTAGGTTTCCATGACGGCTGTGACTCATTGATCTTCAGTGTGTATTCCCCCATTTCTAATCTAATGACTGATATTTAGGGCAGCTTTTTGCAAGCAAAGAAGCTTTTTGTATTTTTGTACAGGTAATCCTTGATTTACAACAGTTCATTTAGTGACCATTCAAAGTTACAAGGGCACTGAAAAAAGTGACTTATGACCATTTTTCACACTTATGACCATTGCAGCATCCCCACAGTCATGAGAGGGCAGGCGAGGCGAAGCGCCCCTCGATGAAAGTGACATCGAGTTGGCCACGCCCACCCACCCAGCCAGCCACGCCCACCCAGCCAGTCATTAGGGCAGAGAACCGGTTGTTAAAAAATTTGCAGCCCACCACTGGTTTAATCTCTAGGATTAGAGAGGCAGGGTCATAGTCTCAAGGCATAATCTATCCTCAGAGGGCTACCCAGGGTCCTCTCCAACTGTCCAACTTTCGTTATTCTCCAAAGACATTTTGAGAGGGCTTTTCTGAGGAAGACCTATGCTGATCCTTTGCTGGTTTGTTTGCGCCATTTCAGAGATTAAAACTGAGCCAAATCATCCTTTCTAGCCTCAGGCCTTCATTTTCAATTATGTTGGGCTGAGATAATGAGCAATGAAAAATATTGCATTCGAGGAAAGGGTCTTAATTAAAAAATGACCTTTTCAACCAACTGTGAAAAACACCTGTGTGGTGGAAGTAACTAGATTTCATTCCAGGCACTGGAACTCTAATCAGAAAGCAAACATATAAGGAGGTCTGGCAAATTGCAGCAAGTGCCATTTGATTTCCACTCACCAAAATGCATTGCTTGTTGAAATTATGGATGTTTTGTCTGTAGCACACATTTTAATGTGCATTTAATCATCATGCTATTCCTAATATGTTTGTAGGGAGAACTGCATTTCTGCTTTCCTGGGGTATCCGCACAGCGGTAGGTTGCTCCCGGTTCGGCCCGATTCTTAGAACCGGTAGCGGCGGCAGGAGGCTCCGCCCACCCGTCTGGGACGTTTCTGCGCATGTGCAGAAGCATCGCGCGCACGCGAACCGGTAATAAAGGGTTTTAGAACCCACTACTGTATCCGCAGACAATTCTATCAGCGTGATTAAATAAAACAATATATTGTAAACTCCCCCACTTGCCTATGTGCATGCAACATCAGAACATTTTGACAAAAAACAAGTTGGAGCTTATATCACGATATCTCTTGTTTTGTCATTTGCTACTCCCATCAATGGCCATTTTGGAAATGTAGAGATGTCCTAACGGGTGCTTTCCCTGGATTTTTGTTGGCACAATGACTCATCAGATTACCCTAGGACAGACCAGACAGTTAGAATAATTAATCAGTGGAACGACTTGCCTCGAGAAATTGTGGATGGTCCAACACTGGATGTTTTTAAGAAGAGATTGGACAACCATTTGTTTGAAATAGTATAGGATTTCCTGCTTGAGCAAGGAGTTGGACTAGGTCCCTTCCAACTCTGTTATTCTGTTAGATCTAGCTTCTTGCCTCTCAAAGCAGAGTAGGTGGAGAAATGCTCATATGAAATCCATCCATCAGCCTATCCATTCATCATTACATTCATAGCATACTTCTTTTTTAGGATAGTGGTGGGCAACCTTGGCTCGGCCTGTAAATTTCAAGTACTTCCCTGTGCATCCCTCAAAATACCACCTCTATGGGAGTTGTAAACTGTTCAAGTTTTTATAATTATTTTAAGTTGGGCAGGGGTGAAAACAGCAGTATAATCGCCAATCAAAATAGAATTAGCACAATTCTGTAACAAAGAACCCTCAACCATTCCCATGTATAATGAGATCACGCTCAAGATCCTCAAAAGTTATGTATAGTCCTTAGCCACCAGAAGGATCTCTTCCCTTGTTTTAAGACCTCCAGGTTTTACACGATGGCTTACTTCCTGCAGGGTAGCTGAAGAAAGGAGCTAGCTTAAACCCTGTTTATATTGTTAACTGCATGAGGATGGAGAAGTGTTCCTTTGCCTTAAAGATGTGAAAAGTGAATCAAGGAGAGGAAATGCCCATCCATGGAAAGTAAATGGTAGACATGGAAAATCTCTGCCCTGTAAGAATTATGTCGATTTCATCGGATAAATGAAATCTTACATTTTAAAAAAATGAAGTTCTTCGTGTTGCAAATGAAGTGTATATTTTTGAATTTTTCCCTTCACATTTTTTTCCCCTCCAGTTTGGGAACTTCAAGAATTCAGAACAAAGTTATGGCCCATAGTGTACTCGATATGTTCAATCTGTGTGTTTACTCCAAGGTGGCAAAGCAATGGATGACATGAAAAACTTAGAATTTGCCTGTATTATTATTACCAATCAGAGACTTATTTCTTAAATTTAAAACATGAAGTCTGTAGAGATTCTCAGTCATCCAGGTCATGGTTGTCCCAAAGGTGCTTTTTCAGGTGGCAACTGGACTTTGTTGTTTTGTCTTTTGAAGACGTTTCGCTTCCCATCCAAGAAGCTTCTTCAGCTCTGACAGGATGGTGGGGAATGGAAGGATTTATATTCCTTGCAGACAGCTGGTCCTTTGCATCCTTTCAGAGGGTCGTTGAAGCACTTGGAGGTTTATCTGTGTCCTCAGGGTCACCTGAACCAGGGTGCTCCTGGTTTCTGTGGTCTGCAATTTTTCCCCTCTGGAAATCCATTCCTACTCCCACACCATTCAAAGGGTATTCATCCCAAATTGTATAGCTAAAAGTCATGAATTGTATAGCGTTAAAAACATGTTCTTTTCCCTTCACATTTTCCCCCCAGTTTGGGAACTTTAAGTATTCACACCTGTCCTGTGGTAATTTGTAATCAGTTGTGCCATATGGGAACAGTGGAGTAGGAGGAGCGTTCTGGGTTGTAGCTACAATATTCTGTTGCTTCCCAGATTGACGGGAAGAAAACAAACATTCCATTGTAATGAAACATCACAGCCCTGGCCAATTCAATTGAAAATTTGGCATGATGAAGTAATGGTCCACTCTTTCTATATAGTCATGCAAGACACCCCTAATTATTTTTGTTTCTCTTCTCTGCATTCTTTCTAGAGTGTCAGCATCTTTTTTGTATTGTGGTGACCAGAATTGGATGCAGTATTCCAAGTGTGGTCTTACTTTGTAAAGCAGTATTAGAACTTCACCTGACCTTGATTCTATCCATCTATTCATGCAGCCTAGGATTGCATTGGCTTTTTTTTTTTTTTTACTGCCGCCGCACACTGGTGTCTCATATTTGGTTACTGGCATTAAGCCAGGTTTCACCTAATCTGTACCTACACAGTTGCTTTTTCTTATCTAAGTGTAAAACCTTACTTTTATCTACGTGGAATTTTACTTTGTTGGATAGGCCCCAGGGTTCAAGTCTGTCAACATCTTTTTGGATCTTCAGCTTGTCTTCTGGGGTATTCCTGCCAGCTTAGTGTCATCTGCAAATTTGATGACTTCCCCTTCAATTCCCTCATCTACATTGTTTATGAAGATATCGGAGATTTACTGGGTCTAAAATGGAACCTTGGGGTACCCCACTGCTAAATTTCCTCAATCTGGATGTACTTCTGTTGAGGACTGCATGTTGAGTATGAAGGACCAATCACTGGGTAGGTAGAGGCATTTGGCGCAGTTTAAGGTAGTATGGATATATAATGCAATGAAATATTACCACTGTATTTCTTATATGCACATCCCATGTCGAATGACTTTTATTTAGGAAAGAAATCAAACTCCAAATGTTGCTGTGATCGTTCTGGTTCCTTTAATGTATTACAAAGACCCACAGGAAACTATTCAGTGGCAAAAATATGAAAACAATCTATAAATTTACAAATTTACAAACAGCATGGGAGAGTGGGGGAGGAAATCAAAATTTGAAAAATGTGATCCAAATCCTACCCCTTTTGAATGGGTGTATAATGCACAAACCAAAAGGGCGGGCCTTACATGATGATGCCACATAAGCCACCTTCACTGATTTTTGTACCTTTTTGTGTATAGCCAGGTGCGGTTGGCGATGTTTGTGACTATTTCTTTCACAGATCTCTGTTGGGGAGCAGAGATGGGAAGAACCACGTGAAATCTTATACATCTTCCTCAGTGCTTGTTTTCCTTGGATTTGAAATTAGCACTGTCTCAAAATATTGAGGCTTATTATGAGAAGCTTATTTTGCTTCTCATCCAACTGCAATGTTTGCAATGTGTAATTGTAGTTTCATTGCAGCTGCAGAAGCATCAACATGTGCAGCACACCCTTTGTTGAAGGAGAATAAATGCTTAAACACCTGATGGCTGTCATTGTCCCACCAAAATCAAAAGCCTGCTTTGTGTTATTTTGCTTTTTGTGTGTATGTTTGGGCTCCCACCTTGCTCTAGTCTGCAGAGATTTCATGATATTTAAGCATGTCTAATCTTGCGCACATTCTCTCTTTGGACTTTTAAGAAAAAATGCCAAATTGAAAACCTTTTTCAGGAGTTTATTTCATGTTCTGTGAGCTGTTGCAATTTCAGTTGGAATTAATTGAAGATTTGAGGACTGAGGAAATTAAAAACAGACTGTCAAATAGATTTTTTTCTGCTAACTGAAGAAACAGAAATAAATCACAAACAAAATATGGACTTTAAAGCACCTGAACCTTATTTCTAGCTTGAATATGTGTTGCTGTCCCTCCCTCCCTCCCCCTCTCCCCCTCTCTCCTTCTTTCTCTCTCTCTCCCTCTCCTAGAAGAGCAAATAGGGGTACGGAAGAGAAACCTTGCTGAATTCCATTCCATTCCATTCCCCCCTCTCTCTCTCTTTCTCTCTCTCTCTCTCTTCTGTGTAAGAACAACTTTTTCCCAATCTGATGTTCTGGTTATGGATAATCCAATCTGTGATCCAATTCACAGAAAGAGCAACAGGTTGAAGAGTGCTTCTTTAGTGAGAATGAGTTGTGCCTTTACAATTAAAAATTTGTTATTGTAGTCATTTTAAGAAAAGTATTAGTTAAGGCAACTCTCACCTTTTGGGGGCAGGAACAAATGGCAGGCAACTGTATAACTTCTGAAGCATACTGTTCTAAGTCAAGGCTGAATTTTAATTGAGTTTTTCATATATTTGCAAGTTTTCATCTAACCTCTTTGGACTTCAAGGGAAGCAGATACTGACTCCAGGCATTTCAGTTCTTTGCTCACATGTGCTGTAAAGAGACTTTGACTTGGATCATTGGTCTTCTATTAATTTAATTGGGTAAAAACACAGATGCCATCTTTCTTGCAGGAAAAGTATGTGAGAAGCATGATAACACACACACACACACACACTTTCCAACAAGATCAGCAATAAAACACAACTGGAGGAAGCAAAAAAAATGTGGCAGTCTTGGTGGAACACCATAACCCCTGAAATAAGCCATGACCTTGCTAGCTTTATGAAAAGCTTTAAGGACATGGCTGTGCCTCCAGGCACACATTAATGTAAGCCTATAAGATGCTGTTATTGCGTTGTTCATTGAGTTTGGCCTCAGCTGCCATTAAAGACTTTTAGATTAATAAACTTTTCTGTTTTTTAAAATCTATTTGAAATATTTGAAAAATAAGTTCTTGTAAGATGGACAAATAGTCGGAGTGCAGAGAACAGCAACAAGAATGATTAGAGGGGGGTGGTGAAGGACCAAAACATATGAAGGGTTACAGGAATTGGGTATGTCTAGTCCAGGTGTCAGCAACCTGCTGCTCCAGAGCCGCATGTGGCTCTTTGACCCCTCTCCTGCGGTTCCCTGCCGACCCAGTCGCACAACCTGCTCTCCACCCCAAGACACTGGCCCAACCCAGCCGTGGCCGATGCCAACCTCGCTAACACAAAGGATGGTGGGTTGGGAATGGGATCTGGGAGGAGGGTATGATGGAAAGGGGGACAGGCCCGCAGCTGAGGAGTGAGCACAAGCCGCGGCGGCGGCTTCCCCGAAGATGACCCTCCTCCTCCTCCTCATGCGACCCCCTGGCTGGCTGCATTGGGGCCAGGACGGCATGCACAAGTGAGGATACCCTCCTCAAGCGAGCGGGTGGGCTTGGCCAAAGTGCAGCAAAGGAGCGCAGAGCAGGTGGGTTGACTGGCTGATGGGCAAGCGTCTTTGGCGAGGGTGCTCTGGCTTTCTCCGAGCCTGATTCCTGGGGTGGATGTGCGAGGTTCAGCAGGGCCAGCCTGCTTTTCCCGCTGCCCTGAGCTTCTTTACTCCTCCAGCTGAGCGGTGCCGGCGGCGTTGATTGAAAAGCGTCCTCCGGGTGGCGAAAGTCCCCCGTGCGAGATTTAAAGCTGCCTGGAGGATGCTTTTCAATCAACACTACTGGCAACACCGGTCCGCTCATTTGCAGAGGATATCCCTGCTTGTGTGTGTGTGTGTGAGAGAGAGAGAGAGAGAGGAGAGCAAGAAAGGGGGAGAAAAAGAAAGAGAAATGAGAAAATGATGGAGGGAGAGAATGGGAGAGAGGAAAAAGAGAGAAACAAATGAGAGAGAGAGAAGGGGGAGAGGGAGAGGGAGAGAGAAATGAAAGAGAGCTGGAGGTAGAGAATGAGAGAGGGAAAAGGGAAACAAATGAGAGAGAGAAGGGGAGAGAAAGAAAGAAATAAAGAAAAAAGAAAGAAGAGAAAGAAAGAAAGAAAGAAAGAAAAAAAGAAAGAAAGAAAGAAAGAAAGAAAGAAAGAAAGAAAGAAA
>QLTV01003430.1:960205-983242 GCA_003457575.1 Thermophis baileyi
AGAGAGAGAGAGAGAGAGAGAGAGAGAGAGAGAGAGAGAGAGAGAGAGAGAGAGAGAGAGATATTTCCCATAGAAAACACTGGGAGCCACAAAACCTGGATAGGCGTGGCTTGGAGGTCATGTGATTGGGTGGGAGTGATGTTGAGTTGGCCAAGCCCACCCAGGTTTTGTGACTCCTGGTGTTTTCTTTTCTATGGGAAATGGGTCCAAATGGCTCTTTGAGTGTTTAAGGCTGCAGACCCCTGGTCTAGTCTAATTTAAAGAAGGACTAAGGGAGGCATGATAGTAGTGTTCGAATATTTGATGGGCTCTTACAAAGATGAGAGGGTCAAACTATTTTCCAAAGTACCAAAAGGCAAGACAAGAAACAATGGATGGAAACTAACCAAGGAGAGAAGCAACCTAGAACTAAGGAGAAAATTCCTAATGGTGAAAGCAATCAAGCAGTGGAATAGCTTGCCTTCAGAAGTTGCGGGTATTCCATCATTGGAGTCTTTCAAAAAGAGGCTGGAAAACCATTTGTCTGAAATGGTATAGGGTCTCCTACTTGAGCA
The DNA here is from genome assembly GCA_003457575.1 of Thermophis baileyi. Lineage (NCBI taxonomy): Eukaryota > Metazoa > Chordata > Lepidosauria > Squamata > Dipsadidae > Thermophis > Thermophis baileyi. The sequence continues at coordinate 960,760 of QLTV01003430.1, forward strand.
GTGGGTTGGAATAGAAGACTTCCAAGGTCTCTTCCCACTCTATTATTCTATGTTCTTCTATGTTAGAGGATGTGAGGAGGTTCAGTCAAATAGGTGGCAACTTGTTGTAATTACCATTCTATGAAGGCTTCTTGGAACAAAAAGCTCTGCCAAAGAGCCTTTAAATTATCTCCTGGCTTGTAACACATCAAAGAACAGAATAAATAAGCCATAATGGATAATTTCAGAGACAATAAAGTATGAGAAAACAGATCTGTTGCTAAGGAAACCTGAACTTAACCTAGGAAATAAGTTTTTATGAATCTAGCTCTTAAGGTTTTTGAAGTGTGCCTTCTACCATGATTTTTGCGGTTACAACTTCAGTTCAAAGCTTCTTTTATTTCTTTCAGCAAGCAGCAAATTTAATTTGTACTTCCAAGAGGGTCAGTGAAATATATGATGCTAGGTGATCTCATCCTCTCTATGAATCCTAATACCAAATCACAAGGGGATAGCATGAGATTGGCATTATTTACAACTGCAGGTAGTGCTACTACACTAATACAATAGCTCCCTGGCTGAGTCTTGTTTTCAGCAGTATTCTCATATTTATTTCTTTTCCTGCTGAATTGTGTATAATTGAGAAGTTTGCAACAGGGTCTCCATGGACCTTAACAAATCCATAGTCATCTCCCTTTCACCCCAATAAGCTGCTGCTTCACTTTCATTTTTTTTTTGAAAATATTATAAAATAAAAACTACATTGCATGCTGATAATCAAAGTGCCAAACTCCAATATAATATATATTTCCAAAAATTCCACTGGGCCTAATTCTAACTATAACTTGATAAAATCATGGCTAAATGCCCCAAAGGTGCTTTTTCAAAAGGCAACTGGGCTTTCTTTGTTTTTCCTTGAAGATGTCTCGCTTCTCATCCAAGAAGCTTCCTCAGTTCTGACTTAAGTTCTGACTTCTTGAGTCAGAACTGAAGAAACCTCTTGGATGAGAAGCGAAACATCTTCAAGGAAAAACAAAGAAAGCCCAGTTGCCTTTTGAAAAAGCACCTTTGGAACAACCATTACCTAGAGGACTGAGAATTTCCATAGTCTGGCTAAATGGCCAAACAGATTCTTCCTCCATGTTTCTTTTCTGGGTTTTTTTTAATCATCTTGGTTGATCAAGAGTTCTAAAAAACGTAGAAGCTTGAGATTATTAAACAATATGAATATAATAAAGTGCTTAAAACAAAACAGATGGTTTCATAAAAATATTGCCTCTGTGGATTTTGGATTATCTAGTATGGTCAACACAGCTAAACAGAATGACATTTTTCATGTTCATTAATAGATTTAAATGTATCTGCTGAATTAATGATAATAGTTTATTTGTAAAGAACAACTGTATTCCATTCTTCCACTACAACAGTGGTTCTCAACCTTCCTAATGCCGTGACCCCCCCGTGACCCCTGCCCCGCCACCGCAACCCCCACCCCGCCCCCTCCCCGTGCACGATGAGGTGACAAAGGGGGTGTGGCACCAAGATGGCGGGCTAGCACACGCTTAGGTGATCCCTGTGAAATGGTCGTTCAACCCCCAAAGGGGTCGTGACACACAGGTTGAGAACCGCTGTAAGCATTCTGCACATGCGCAGAGGGTAAAAGAACCCAAATGGCGGTGTCTGGGTGGGTGGGCGAAATCTCCTGCTTCCGTCGCTACCGACTGTCCGGCGACCCGCAGGCACGCCCGAACCGGGAGCATTTCACCCCTGCTGATGGTGGCACCAAGATGGCGGGCTAGCGTGCGCGGCGACCCCTGTGAAAGGGTCGTTCGACCCCCAAAGGGGTCGCGACCCACAGGTTGAGAACCGCTGCACTACAAGATGGTGCCAGAACAAGATAGATACTGTATCATTAGAAACAATATTTTAAACAAATCACAAATTAGATGCAGCATAAAAAAATGGCTGTATGTCTGTGCACCATTCAAAAATTCTAATGAAATAATTAGCAAGTTAGCCATAGAAAGCAGAAATATATCTTTCTCATATACAGAACAAGAGATCTAAATGAAATCAATTTATTTTTATGCATTGTAGCTCTTCTAAGCATATACTGCTTCTGCTTTCATTGATATATTGCCATACAGTCATTTTAAGGCAATACATTTGCATAGTGCTGTGAATTAAAAGTGTACAGTAAAAGACTGAGGAATCAAACTGATTATGGTTATAATATGGATTAGTAATTTTTAAAGTCATTTTATCAATCCATTATTTTTAATATCAGACCACAGAGAAAGAGTTTGGCAATCCATCAGTAATATAATTGATACAAATTCAATCTTTGTAAAGCATAATCAAGCTAGCAAATCCATTTGAATTATCTGATAAATTATTTTGTTTGTTTTACTAAGTAAACGCAATGACATCATGCAGAATCCATTAAGGTAATTGTCAGTTTATTAAATATCAGTAACTATGCTTTTCTTTTTCTTTTTTTAATTTTTTTTTCCATAAGAGAATATACATGTGTGACTTTAAAAAAATATATATTTAAAAGTTGTGAATAATTAGAATGTGTAGATAGTTTTCTAGGTTCATTCATCCAAAGGAGATACATCAAGTGAAATATCATCAATTAACTAATGGAATGAAGAAATATGGATATTGTTCATTTTGTTCTAAACAAGATTTGAAATAGTGATATATACCAATTTGTTTCCAATTTGTTTAGAACCTTTGGTTCTAAAAGTTGGACCTTAAAAAAGCAAGACAGGAATAAAATTGACTCATTTGAGCTGTGGTACTGCTGGAGAAGGCTCCTGCATATTCCTTGGACACCAAAGTGACTAACAAGCACTTTGACTTGTCAGAAAGTCGCAAAAGGTGATCACATGACCACAAAACACTGCAACCATCATAAATACATGCCAGTTGTCGAATGTCCAAATTTTAATCATGTGACCACGGGGGTGCTGCAACGGTCATAAGTGTGAAAAGTGGTCATAAGTCACTTTTTTCAGTGCCATTGTAACTTTGAGCAGTCACTAAATGAATGGTTCTAAGTCGTGGGCTACCTATACATATAAACAATTATAGTACAGTGATACCCCAGTACCAGGCGTGAAATCCAGCAGGTTCTGACATATTCTGGAGAACCGGTAGCGGAAATTTTGAGTAGTTCAGAGAACCGGCAAATACCACCTCTGGCTGGCCCCAGAGTGAGGTGGGAATGGAGATTTTGCAATATCCTTCCCCCAGGAGTGGGGAGGGAATGGGGATTTTGCAGTATCCTTCCCCTGCCATGCCCATCAAGCCACGCCCACCAAGCCACACCACGCCCACCAAGGCTCGCCCACAGAACCGGTAGTAAAAAAAATGGGATTTCACCACTGCCCGGTACTCATTTTTAATTGGTTCCGGGAGGCATGATGAGTACCAAAAACAATGAGTAGCAAACAAATTTTTCCCTTAAGAAATAATGTAGTCAGAATAACAAGGCAGCCTCCAGTGTTGGAGTGCCTACAACCTCTGGAGGCAAGTCATTCCACTCATTAATTGTTCTAACTGTCAGGAAAATTCTCCTTAGTTCTAGATTGCTTCTCTCCTTGTTTAGTTTCCATCAGGGCCGGGTTCCTCCCGGTTCGGACCGGTTCTCCCAAACCGGTAGCGGCCCGCTGGTGACATCACGATGATGTCACCGAACTGGATCGGTCGGTGCCAGTCCGTGGGGGCCGCCATCTTTTTTTGAATTTTTTTTGGATTATTTTTTTTTTAATTTTTTGAATTTTTTAATTTTTTTTTCCTTCTGAGCATGCGCAGAAGGCGACTTCCGGCACTGTGCATGCGGTCGCCATCTTTTTTTTTTTTGGCTTTTTTGGCGCCGAAGTGGCGCAGTGGTTAGAGTGCAGTACTGCAGGCTATTTCAGCTGACTGCTAGCTGCAGTTCGGCAGTTCAAATCTCACCGGCTCAAGGTTGACTCAGCCTTCCATCCTTCCAAGGTGGGTAAAATGAGGACCCAGATTGTTGGGGGCAATATGCTGATTCTGTGAACCGCTTAGAGAGGGCTGTAAAGCACTGTAAAGCGGTATATAAGTCTAAGTGCTATTGCTATTGCTATTTTTATATTTTTGGGATTTTTTTGTTACTGCGCATGCGCACGCGCGCCCACGAGGTGCACCCACGAGGCGCGCCCACCGGTAGCGAGATAAGTTGGAACCCACCCCTGGTTTCCATCCATTGCTTCTTGTCCTGCCTTCAGGTGCTTTGGAGAATAGGTTGACTCCCTCTTCTTTGTCGCAGTCCCTCAAATATTGGAACACTACTATCATGCCACCCCTAATTCTTCTTTTCATTAAATTGTGTGCAAGAGCTCACGTATAATCTCAGTTTACTCATCTTTACTCTAGAAACATTCCCTTCCTTTTGGGGGGGGTGTTAATCCTGAAGATCTGGATTCTAACCATAGCCATGGTTAGAGCTGTGGTGGTGCAGTGGTTAGAATGCATTACTGCAGGCTACGTCTGCTGCCTGCCGGCTGCCTGCAGTGTGGCCGTTCGAATCTCACCAGGCTCATGGTTGACTCAGCCTTCCATCCTTCCGAGGTGGGTAAAATGAGGACCCAGATTATTGGGAGCCATATTCTGACTCTGTAAACCGCTTAGAGAGGGCTGTAAAGCATCGTGAAGCGGTATATAAGTCTAAGTGCTATTGCCAAGTGCTATTGCTATTTTAATTCTGGTAAAAGAAAGCAAAACATCGATTGAATTGCAGAGTGGGTTAAAAGGCAAAGGAAGAATAACCCAAGCTGAGCATGTCATTCATTGATTGATAGCCCTAGCCAAAATAAACTATCTGAACAGATATATAAGAGCACAGTGCTTGAGCAACAGACTCCAATATTTTCTTGGAAATCAGGATGGCGTCTCTTCCGGGTGCCAGTGCTAGAGGCAAATAAAGACACATCAGCACCATCTCATAAACCACCCATCTTCCGAAAGCAGATGTCAGCCCTCACGATGCCAGCAGGAGGCGAGAGTTGCAGGAGATCGTCATCAGGCACCGAGAAAAAAGCAACCTCTCTATTTAGCCTTCAGGTTGTAATCTCTGGCAAAACTATTAAGTCTCCAGCTGTCTGATGCAAACTATCTCAGTGCTAATTTCATTCTTTCTTGCCTTATTGCCGCTCTCTTTCTGTAATGGCTTACAAGCCTCTAGACAACTTGTCTCAAGCCTTTTCCTCCCCTTGCATGCGCGGGGAAATATTAATCATTTTTGGGGGGGGGGGGTAGAAATATCATCACGGATTTGCCACTCTCAAACCTGGTTGGACTGAACGGAACAATTCACAACATCATGAAGGAGAGAAGAAAATGGAAGCATTAGCATTCTCCCCTCAGAGCTCTGGATGATTCTGTACATGCAGAGAGGGCTTAATAATGCCCTATCGGGGATAACTTGGGGATAGGAGAGACAATTTTGTTTTATGGACAGTATGCTGGTGTAAAGAGACTCATTCTTTTCAAATAAGCTTGAAGGTGGGGAAGAAATAGGGCAAGTCACATGGTTGATTGCCCATTAAAGACAAAAGTCCCCCAGTGAAAACTTAAGCAAATGAACTTTGTGTGAAGCAGGGAATAAGAAATAAGTATTTAAAAATAAATTGCTTTTCTGTTCAACAACTCCCTCCTACTCAGATGTTCAGTGGTTTGAAGACCATCTCATCCAGGTCTCCAGGGAAGCCCTCTTCCACCCCTGCTCAGATTTTCAAACCAATCTAAACTATGTAGATTCCAAAGCAAAAGTAAGGGCATATACCAAAATCAATAAATTACGACAGCTACCGGTAGGTAGTTATGTAGAGAGCTTGGGCTAACAAGGGTCATTATTAGGCTTATTAATTCCTTTGGACGATGAGCAGGGGAGAAACTATTTGTTAATGCATCTACTTGCAAAAACAATGCTTGCAAATAGGAAGGAAAGAGATGAGATTATAGCACGGGGGAAAAATTAATGGTGGTTTTGGTCAGAAAATGTGCCTGATCATAGAGAGCAGAGGTGTGCATTCCAGGTCTATATGTAATCCTCAAAATTTTTCATTCTCTTTTGCATGCTCTAAAACATTCTTCAACCCCTACAAAAAGGCAGCATAGGTTCAAGATAGTTTAGAAAAGAGGGGGAATCCTCAAATGTTGAATGGAAGCATGGATTCAATGCAACTGATTCTTCAGTACCTCCAGAGGCCAAAGGCAAAGGGATGTAGATAGAGATCTAAAGAGTTATTCAGGATCTCTCCTTGTCTATCTCCTTGGTCTTTGTGTTGATCATCTGAGGTCACTTTCTTCTGTCTCTCTTCACAGACTCAATCATAAGGAGCACATTTTTTTTTACTCTTCTTTTGGTAGGATGCAGTTAGCTAGGTGCTAGGTTTTGCCTATCTCTATCATGTTTTCCTGAAGATAAATCTTTGATCATCTATTTTACTATTCATCTCTGAAGCCAGATTCCTGCTGTCAGGAATGGTCTCCCTCACACATTTCTAGTTTAAAGACCCCTTCCTCATTCTTTGACACAGAAAAAAATTCCCATAAAATCTTAGAACTTTCTAAGTTTATAAAATTCTCCTGTCCATGTCCTGTCCTGCAGTTCTCCTTGTAATTCCAGACTACAGTTGATCCTTTATCATCTATCTATCTATCTATCTATCTATCTATCTATCTATCTATCTATTTACGGTGACCCACCTACTTGCATGATTACGTTATTCATATCGGACTCTGATTGGACAATTGCTGAACTAAGAGGGGAGGGGTGTTACATACTGACGTAGACGTACGTATTTGCATACTTGCCGCTGATTGGCTTAGTCAGCGGCGGGAAAATTAAACCACTGTCACTGGCCAAGCGGGCTGCAGGGAAACCCTTAAAAGCGGTTTCCCTGCCGCCAGCCGCTGAGTCTGCTGTAGCTCCTGCTAGCCACAAATAAAGGTGCTGAACAGTTCCTACATCTCGACTATTATTTCCCGCGCTATCTAACACTGGCGACGAAGGTAGATGAAGAAGACAACAGGACAAAGGGCACCTCGTGGCAATCCGCGGCCATCTTAAGCTCATTCCGACCTGCATCGGCCAACTACAAGGATGGCACAGCAACAACAACAACAACAATCTCCAGCACCAGCTTTCTTCAAGCTGCAAACCGAAGAATGGAGAACATATATGTCCAGATTCCGCATGTTCCTGGAAGCTAATAATTTCCAGGACTTGCCGGACAACAGAAAGAGGGCTCTCTTCCTCACGTACTGCTGACCCAAGACCTACAAGCTGGCAGAAACTCTAGTGGCACCCACAGACACCGAATCAATATCCTGGTCCACGCTGCAAATGGCATTAAAAGAACATTTCACCCTCTCCAATACCCCAATGGTACACAGGAACGAGTTTTACCACGGATGCCAAAATGAAGGGGAAACGGTCAACGAATTTGTTGCCAGCCTCCAGGAGATCGCCTCCAGATGCGAATTCGTCAACCCGGAGGAAATGATGAAAGACCGCATAATCCTAGGTATGAGGGACCTCAGCCTACAAAAGAAACTTCTCATCCGGAGGGGCGCCAATTTCAAAGATGTCTTTGAAAAGGCCAGAGCTGAGGACACATCTGCAGCCAGCATCCGGAAGACCAGCGGGGTCCACCATGCACAAAGACAAACGGACTGGCGAACAGAGGTTCCAGAGGCAGAATATGAGTACGACGATGACGACGACGACGATGACGACCAAGTCTTCAGAATTCAGCAGGACAGGAGGGTAACCCCCAGAGACTTTAACCAAAGGCAGCCCCGTTGTGCCAGCTGCCTAGGGGGCCACCCCAGGGCAATCTGTAAATTCAGGGATGCCATCTGCTGCCGATGCCAAAAGCGCGGCCACATAGCCGAGGCATGCAGAGCCACACAACCGGCTCAATACCAAACGACTATTATTTCCCGCACTATCTAACACTATCCATCCATCCAGTGATGGGATTCAAATAATTTAACAACCGGTTCTCTGCCCTAATGACCGGCTGGGTGGGTGTGGCTTGGTGGGCATGGCCAGGGTGGGCGTGGCCAGGGGGCATGGCAGCACTCAGCCTCCTGCAGCACTCTGCCAGCCAAAATGGGGTGCGGGGGTTAATTACAAAATGTGGGCTTTGCTTTGTGACATCCAGATCCAGCGAGCAAGGGGTGTGAACTGCACAGAAAATACACTTTTGTTTGGTTATGAAGAAATATCCCCAAAGTCAGATGTACACTAAATGTAGACTGACTTTTAGCTACACACCTCCCCAGCAAACAGCAAATTTTGAAGCTCCAGGTAAAGAGGATTCATTTTAGGATGAGTAACCAAAGTTTGCATGTTGGAGGTTCCTAAAGGAATGCTGGGAAACCCTGAATTTTAAAGAACATTTGAGGAAGAGGTGCAGAATAGCCCTTCTCTGCCTGAGGCTGTAGAGACCCGGCAACAGAATATGAGTACGACGATGACGACGACGACGATGACGACCAAGTCTTCAGAATTCAGCAGGACAGGAGGGTAACCCCCAGAGACTTTAACCAAAGGCAGCCCCGTTGTGCCAGCTGCCTAGGGGGCCACCCCAGAGCGGTTTGTAAATTCAGAGAGGCTATTTGCCACCGCTGCCAAAAGAGCGGCCACATACAAACTCAGAGAGCACCAAAGAACCCACAGTTCAATCCTGAGCTACAAATGTTCTCTTCTATCGATAAACACTTTTCGGTTAGAGGGACTCAGAGCCTGCGTTATATGAGATGGCTCCCAGTGGATTTCATTCTAAATTTTGATATGATTTCTGTAAATAAGGAATGTAGAATTATAATGGCTGAGTATTTGATCCTTCATACATAAAAAAAAAAAATACAAAGCTAAGGGATAAACAAATAAAAAACAGATTTGAAAAAAGAAAAGGCTCAGGAAAGAAAAAGAGTGAAAGTGTAAGAAAGAAAGAGGAAAAGAAGGAAAACAGAAAAAGAATGACTTCCAACCTTCTTTGGTACAGATATAAGTAAAAAAATATATCAAACTCTTACTCTAAGATTAACATTTGTCTACATTATTTCCATAATCCCTTATTTAATCATCAAAGCCCAGATCAACTTTTAATTTCAGTTTCTCACAAAAAGTCCAATAATGGTTTATATCGCTTTAATCACTATTTGTTAATGAAACCATAAATTATTTATTTAATTGCACCAAACTCTAAATAAAACAGGAATGGAAAATCCTAAGCTCTAGTGTAGACCCATGCTTCTCAACTTTGGCAACTTTAAGGTGCATGGACTTCAGTTCCCAGAATTCCCCAGGCAGCATGAAGTTCACCCATCTTAAAACTTGCCAAGACTGAAAAACGCTGATCTACAGATAGGGATTTTTCCATTCCTCTTTTACTGGTTCCTACTTACTTATGAGCAATCATAATGCAAAATCCCCATTCCCAACTCACCCCCACAGTAACGATCATGCAAAATCCCCATTCCCAACTCACCCCACAATAATGATCATGCAAAATCCCCATTCCCAACTTACCCCACAATAATGATAATGCTTTATTATCATTATTCCCAACTCACCCCCATAGTAATGATCATGCAAAATCCCCATTCCCAATTTACCCTAGAGCAGGAGTTTTCGTCCTGGAAGGCCTCCTGCACCACCCTGGAAGTCAAATCGGGGCATGGAGGGACTCCTGGGAGGGGCGGGGTGGGCAGGGAGGGGCCAGCCAGAGGTGGGATTGGCCGGTTCTCCGAACTGGGCAAAAAGTTAACAACCGGTTCACCCGAACCGGTGCAAACTGGCTAAATCCCACCTCTGTATCTATCTCTCCTTTCAAACTGATTTTGACAGGAAGCTGTGGTTCATCTAGTTCATTATAGATGGAAGATTTAATTTTAATTTAATTTTAATTTAATCTGAGACTGATTTGAGAAATCATTTCTATACATCAAAGATTGTGGGTTAGGACTGAAGGTCATAAGCAACATGGAGATATGAGTGTAGGTGTGTATGTATGTATCTATCTCTGACTCTGTCTCTGACATTGATCAGGCTTTCAGAGGCAAAACCAAACTGCTATCAAAGCTCACTCCTGCTTTGTTGGCACAAGCCTGAAGTGTGCTTGCATAGGCAAGGCAAGGCAAGGCACCTTGCTCCTCTTTTGAATGTGTCCTATTTTGCTGGTGCAAACACAAAGAAAGCTTTGAGTAATTGCTAAATCTGTGAGTCTCATCATTTGGTAAATCTATATGCCAAGTGTCATAAATTTATTTATTACAGTGTTATTTCATTTTATTCACCAAGAAGTGATGCATACATTACTTTACTATTTTAGGGGATTGCAGTACAGCATATTTTGACAATCCCTGCCATTGTTCGGTGGTAGTTTCCTCCTCATCCCCCCCTCCTCCTCTTCCTCCTCCTCTTCCTCCCTTTCTCTCTTCATTCATTTACAATTTTGTAAGCCTGTTCTTGTGTTTTGGAGACTTTCTACTTATTTTCGTGTGCAAACTCCTGTACATCCACTGACAAATTCTGCCTTTAATTGTGGTCCTGCTTTCTGTGGTCTAGGTGGGAGGAGTTGAACCCTATTATAAACCATTATCTTCATCCACCAAACACCCAGAAAGAGAAACGTAATATTCTTTCCCATTACCACCTAGCAAAAGAAACTGTTATTTATTCTGTACATTTACCTTGAAGAGCGGAGATGTGAAGAGTGAAGATGATATTTACCAAATCAAAAGGTCAACGATTTGGAAAGGTAGCAACCATTCAAGCAATGAGGAATATCTTTGAAAAGATTTTGCCTTAGTGGAGAAGGCCAGCGGGGGAAACTTCTATGCTGTTCAAATACACCACTATGTGTAGGATACTGGTTACAGTGCTGGGCCCAAGAGTGGGGACATACAAACTCCAAATTCTCACCATGAACTTGCATAACCTTGATCCTCTCACTCTCTCTCAGAATATTTATTTACTTTATTTATTAAATTTAAATGGAGCCCATCTCACAATCAAGCAACCAGAGGTGAAATGCTACTGGTTTGGACCGATTCACCTGAACCGGTAGTAAAAAATGCTACCGGTTTGGGAGCACTGGTATATCCGATGATCAGCTGTGCAACGATCAGCTGTGCCGCATGATCTAGATTAGCTAGAAAGCAGGATTTCCTGCTTTCGCGGCACAGCTGATTCCCCCCCCCGCCGGTCTACTTACCTTTCCCAGATTTCTACAGTCCTTTGCAGACTCTGATGGCTTCAAAATGCTTCTTTTTCAGCGCTGCAGGGTAGTGCCTGTGGTGCGCATGAGCGCGCAAAGCGCGCACGAAGCAAACCAGTAGCAGACTTCAGAGGATTTCACCCCTGCAAACAACAACTCTGGGTTATCTTCCTCCCAGAGTCCCTCTGAGGAGAAAAATGTTACATGCTACCCTGAACATTCCTGCAAAGAAATAGAATAAATGAATGAAAACATTTGAATACATATGCAATACAGGTAGTCCTCGATTTACAACAGTTCATTTAGTGACCGTTTGAAGTTACAATGGCACTGAAAAGAGTGACTTATGACTGTTTTTCACACGACTTTTGCAGCCTCCCCATGATCATGTGATCAAAATTCAGACGCTTGGCAACTGGTTCATATTTAGGATGTTGTTCTGACCCAGATCCCCAAACACGACAAACCCTCTGAAATTAACTCAAAGATTCCTTTATTAGGAGCGCCAGCTGCCCCGGCAAAAAGTTTCTCTCTCCACGCAGGCTAACAAGTCCATCTGGCTGGAAGATGAATAGTTGTCTGCCACATCTATTCATCTCTGCCCCCTGCCTTTTATCCCCAGAGCTAGGGTGGGGCTTCGCTAGCAGTGGTGGCTCTTCCTTCCCACAGATTGGCCCACGGATTTCTACTGCTCTCCTCTGCGTTCTGCACAGCCGCGTGTCAGGCACTGGACCCAGCTGTTCCTCATCTTCCTCATCAGCTACCTCCAGACCTGGGGGCTGTTGACTCTCCATCTGAGGGCTGACGGATAGCCCAGGCTCTGCCTCTCTCTCTCTGCCAGCTCCATTCCCTCTTCCCCCTCAGAGCTCTCAGATTGCCTTGATGCTGACCCTGACTTCCATGCCTCCTTGTCCTCTGATTCGGCTGCTGGAGGGACCGGCGGCCAACAGGACACAACAGACATTTTCAGTGTCCCGGGGTCATGTAATCAGCTTTTGCGACCTTCTGATAAGCAAAGTCAATGAGAAAACCAGATTCACTTAACAATCACGTTACTAATTTAACAACTGCAGTGATTCACTTAACAACTGTGGCAAGGAAGGAAGGTCGTAAAATGGAGCAAAATTCAATTAACAAATGCCTCACTTAGCAACAAAAATTTTGGGCTCAATTGTGGTCGTAAGTTGAGAACTAACTGTAAATGAATGAAATCACCATCATGTAGCAGTTACTTAACATAACAGCTCATGGGTGTCCATGGGGTGTATAAATGTGTGTGTCAAAACAATCAGGAGGGTGACTGCAAATATACAACTGAATTGCCTCTTCCTTTTATATGTAATGAATATATGCAACATATATAAAAAGGTGTGGGGTTTTGTGTGGTTGTGACTATTATCTTGTTGTTGTTGTTGTTGTTGTTGTTGTTGTTTTAAAAAAAAATCCCTCTTGGTGGACAATTCTATACCAGACTCTTTCTATGAATTTACAGCCAAATTTATACAGAAGTAGGAATTGTGCTTGCTGTGCATATGTTAAAAGGTACGAACTGAAGTGGCCAATTGGGATACTATAACATTTATTTATCTGCATCTGACACAATGACATTTCAAAGGCTCATGGATTTTTTTTTTTTTTTAAGAAAATCTGGCAGAGATGCATGAGATAAATAGACACCGGCTTCTCCAATAGTAGAGGGGGGAAAAAAACCTGCATAAGCTATACAATGAATTCTTTCTATTGAAATCTGGAATAGGTGTCTGCTGATCTGTGACTAATCTTAAGGCCTAAGTTATAATGGCTCTGAGTTATATTCCTAGCAACTCGCTAAACTGAAAATGGATATATGATTTCTAGGGGTTTTCGATACAGTTTGAGATGATCCTGGTGCCTGTAGAGTTAAAGCTTTGTTAAAGGCTGACCTTTCAGAAACATTACAACTAAAGCTGCTTCATCAAATAGCTTTGAGATTCATGAGGTTATTGCTGATCTCAGATATTGGCAGGAAAAATGTGTACATTGGAGTCGCAGGGCTGTGGATGGAAATGGCATAGAGAAATTCTGATATTCTCTTCACGCTTCTCTAAATAAGAAAGCTTAAGCTGTTTTGGTTCTGAGTTCTAATCCTATTGCGCAGCTGAACCATTTTCATTTAAAATTATCTTCTTGGCTTTATGTGAAATTATGCTGATCTCAAGAGGCTACTTTGCTCATAACCCTAAGCCCACATTCACCTCATAGTCCCTCTGTAGGATGTGTCTGAATTGGGTCTTTCTGGATTGCCTTTATGATGCTGTTATTAAGAATGGGGAAACAATGTCTAAGAGTATACGCTTACTTATTTTAAAACTTTTTGTTAAGGGAAATGTAAAACAAAGCATAGTAACCAGAAAAATGAGGCTTATACAAGTTGATACTGTAGGTAGGTCATGATTAGTGTGAGTTTGAATCATGCAATATTTGAATTGGTGCACACTATAAATTGAAACCAGACTGCATTTAATGAGACCCAAAATTCAATTAATGCACATGTAGTAAAGTTAGTGCATGGTTGTAGTTGGGCTTTAATACACTAGTTATTTCAAGTGTGCAAAATGAAGCACAGGAAGATTCCCTCAGAGGAAAACAGTACAAGTTTAAAAGTAGACAAAGCTCATTATTAAATTCAAGGAAAAATTGATGTAATTGAATGACATGAACGTGGTCATAGCAACGCTATAAGAGGATGGGATGTTCGAATCTACAGTAGAAATTTTTTGTTTTATTTTGCTTTCTATAAGTGTTCTGTGACATTGTTAACAATAACTTTAAATTATAAATATATTATTTTCCTCCTTTCCTGTAATAGATTAATAGATCATTAATACAAATATTAAAAATTATATTTACATTTTTATTGCCTATGAGTGCATTAAACATCACCAGTACATAAGGCATCATGTTTTCCCCCTCAATTTCCTGAAATCCTATCCCACAATGGACTCTGGCCGCATCTCCTTTTGGAGAGTAGCCCTTCACAAAAAGGCTGGTATGATCCTCAAGTCAACTTCTAAACACCTTCAAAGTCAGCTAGTATTCTTGAGGCTCCAACATGTAGGACATCAACTTAATCAGAAATATCTTAGATCTTAGTGATCCATATCAGATCTTAACTCCAGAAACACCTAGAATTTTGAAATCAAGACTTTGATCAACCTGGGTGGGATGAAGGTGACAATGTAGGGATAAGTATGGTTCTGAATGATTGTTGGAAGAAGAAATGGAGAACAAAACCCGTTCTGTAATAAGTCCCCATTGGCCAACTGCTGAAATATTGAGGAAAAGCGCTCCACATTCTAATAACATACACTTAAACAGGCTGTATTGTTGAAATCCATTTGCAGCCATCTTACTAAAATGTCCTTGATTCCAGGTCAGAGAATAACATTCAACTGGGCTGGTAATTGATTATGCAATTGTTCATATTTTTATGCCTGTGTTCCTAACATTTACTCTCAGCCCTCCTTTCTAATGCTGAACGCTCTGAACACAGCTACTGCTGCCGTCTTTGCTTACTGATGTTTTATTTTCCCATTTGTGTAATGAAGGGAATAAGATAGTGTGACGGGCCAGTTCATTCAGTGAAGTAAGAATCACCGTTGGTTACAGTATTTATTCCAATGACATACCGACTTCTTCTTTTCTTTAGGAATTGAGGCCATGACTGAGCTTGGGGAACATACATCAGCCACAGCTTCAACAAAGGATATAGAGTCTTCCCTCCCGGTGGAGAAGAATCTACCATATTCTATTGTGCAAGTCAAAACAACTGAATAAAAAACCTGGCAAATTATGCAGTAGCTACATTTTTGGTGGATTTTCTTTCAATGTGAAAGAATGCATGTAGCTGCAGAGAGTGAAAGTTATTTCAGTTTCTTTCCCAGTCTTCCATTGGGAGAGTTTCACATATTCATTCATTATTGTCCACATACTCATTCAATATTGTCCGCTATTGTCCGCTATTATTTGAATTACATTTTAAAAAAAGATGCGAGTTGGGTTTAAATACTATTTACAAATCTTTTCTTAAATATAAGTACATTATCTATAAATGGATACACTCATGTGAAGTAGATTTTATATGGATTTTTTGTAGTGGAGATGGTATCATATAAATACAAAGACCTGCAATCTAACTGCTCCAATCTGAATTTTTTCTAGAAAGTGTAGATGGGGCATTGGCTTACCTGAACGGTCTTCTCTGTGCGCTGCAGGGAGAGTCCAAGCTGGGTTAAACTGTAGTCGGTTGCTAAGGGACTGAGTTATTTTTAGAAGAAGCACGCCCTCTTTGCCACGCTGGCTTCTAGCCCGCCAGTTTCAAAACGAAGACGTGAAGGTCTCCAACAGCAGGACGTGCAAACAGAATCCATGGCGACCCTGGAACGTTGCTCCCCAGGGCGGGTTTGGACTCTCCCTGCAGCGCACAGAGAAGACCGTTCAGGTAAGCCAACGCCCCTTCTCCTGTGCGCTGCAACGGGAGAGTCCAAGCTGGGATATACCCAAGCTTACGTCCCGTGGGAGGGTAAGGAACAGTCCAGGGGAGCAGAAGGCGTGCAGACCCTCTGGAGAACCCTCCGGCCGAAAGCCGCCTCAGCCGAGGCAAACGAGTCCAGCTTATAGTTCCTGACGAAGGACGAAGGCGTGGCCCACGTGGCCGCCTTACAAATGTCCTCAATGGATGCCTGCGTGGCCCAGGCCGCAGAGGTGGCCGCGCTACGGGTCGAATGAGCCGTAATGCCGGCTGGAACAGGACGAGACGTTCCCTCGTAAGCTCGGGCAATGCATGCCTTGATCCAACGGGCAAGAGTCTGGGACGTGACCTTACGGCCCATGGAGGCTGGGGTAAAGGCAACAAACAAAGCACTCCCGGTAAAACACGCCGTCAAAATGGCGACCGGAACCCTCATGGCCATTATAAACGGCCTTCGAAAAGCCGCGCAGCAGCTGGCCCCAATAGAACGCCTTCAAAACGGCCGTCGGCATGCAGATCTGCCCAGCAATGAAGAACAGCCAATAGAATGGCTGCTAGCCAGTGTGGGAGGGATAAGGAGCTTGAAAATGCTGCGAGGGCTAGAAAGCGAACCTGGGAGCTTCTATTATAATCCGCTCGCTCCCGGAGGCACCAGAGGCCGGCTGCCAAGGATGGAGTATAGCCCCGGGGGGCAGGGACTCCTTAAGGCTTCAGAAACATAGAGCCAGCCCCGGGGGGCAGGAACTCCGAAACGGCCCACGCTGCCTCGTCGGGAGTATAGCCCTGAAGGCCAGGGACTCCGGCAGTCTCAGCTGAGAGGCGGAGGCGGTTCTTGTCGGCTTGCCGAACGAACCAGCGCTACCGCAGGCAGAGCGTGTCAAGAAGCAACAGGGAAGAGTCCAAGCTGAAGAGAAAACAAGGTAAAATACTAGTCGATTAGCTAAGAGAAAGAAGAAGCATGTCCCTTTGCCGACTGAGTTTTGAAACTGGCGGGCTAGAAGCCAGCGTGGCAAAGAGGGCGTGCTTCTTCTAAAAATAACTCAGTCCCTTAGCAACCGACTACAGTTTAACCCAGCTTGGACTCTCCCATTGCAGTGCACAGGAGAACATGATGGTTCTCTTCCATATGTTAACCAAATCTGCAAATGTTGTTAGATACAGAACTACAAAAGTAAAAACAAATTAGATGTAGCATCTCCACAATCCAAGACCTGCTTATTTTCCAGAAACTATGGTGTAATATCTTCCCTTTTTTTTTTCCAGAGAAAGCATGGAATGTTCTCTTCTTTTATTTTTGGGATGTGCTAAGATTCAGTATGTTCTGATTTTGCTCAGCCACTTCAGAAGCCCAACACATGACCCTTTGAAGCAGATGAACAAGGGATGAACAAACAAGCACAAAAGAACAAATGAAATCCCGGAAGGAAGAAGGATTTTTGCATGAAGCAGTGGCGAGAAAATTGTATAATCCAAATGCCTTATTAGAGAATACTGTAAGTAGATTCTCCTTTGTAAATTTTTCTCTAAATATACAATATTTTTATATTCTCTAATCAATGAAGCATTGAATTTTATGTTACGTATTCTCTGACCAATCAAACATCAAATGTTTCTTAACTATATTGGCATAGAAGAATCTTTGATTTCTTTATCTGACAAGTTGTCTAGAAAAATTACTTCATATATTTAATAGGGTTTGAGCATCTTCAAGGATAGCAATCTTCAGTTTTAGCTGCATATTTTGGTCCTATTGTATTTTGAATTACCAACCATTTGTAGAAATGAAAAATAATGAACGCAGTCTGAACAAATTTAATTGATTGAGTCTCAGATTGTATCTAAGAGTTTTTAAGCATGTCGGCATTTGCTGTACATGAAATGAGCACTTTGGGTTCACATGCAGAGAAAGAAATGAATCAATGAAATGTTGCTATTTGAAATGCTAATCATAGTGGTTGAGTGGGGATTCAGGTTTGTTCTTCAATAGCTTATATTGGAGATGCAATACTGTCCAAATATTGTGCGATACTGGGAGAGTAAATGGGCACTTCACCAGGTGCAGTAGATAGAATGGAGTATTGCAGGCAAACTCTGCCCACAGCCTGGAGTTCGGTCCTGATGGGAGCTCAAGGCCTTCCATCCTTCCGAGATTGGTAAAACGAGGACCTAGATTGTTGGGGGCAATACACTAACATTGTAAACTGCCCACTATGGGGCAGTATATACGTAAGTCTAAGTGTTATTGTTATTTAAGAGCCGAGGTGGCGCAGTGGTTAGAGTGCAGTACTGCAGGCTACTTCAGCTGACTGTTCAGCAGTTCAGCGGTTCAAATCTCACCGGCTCAAGGTTGACTCAGCCTTCCATCCTTCCGAGGTGGGTAAAATGAGGACCCAGATTGTTGGGGGCAATATGCTGACTCTGTGAACCGCTTAGAGAGTGCTGTAAAGCACTGTAAAGCGGTATATAAGTCTAAGTGCTATTGCTATTGCTATTGCTATTGCTATTTCAGTCTGTAAGATATGTCCAAAGCATTTTCCAAAAACCAGTGCTGCATTAAGATACTAGTTTTGCTCAGAATGTAAGTAGACAAAGGTACCAAAGAAAACCAGGCTGCCAAAGAACAGAGTGGCTGGGCACCATCAAAGCTGACACCAAACAGAACATAGAAAAACTCAAAGAATTTGTGCAAGATCGGAGAATGTAAAGAGACCTGGCCCATAGAATCATCAGGCATGACTGAATGGAATAGGGGCTGCAAGGTTTCATATTTGCATCCTTGAAGTGAAAGCAACACTACAAAGACTTACAGGTATATCTAGTATATCTACTAGATTCCAATTCTCCCAAAGCCTAAATTGTAATACTATTAACATTTACCTAGGGTGATATTTCATTGAATCAAAAAATGTTTAAGATTGTACCATAAGAAATGTATTACATCTTAAAACTTTCAGGATCATGTGTCCATTTCCTTAGATGAAACATAAATGGCATTTTCCATATATAATAATGGGATAATTTCATATTAATATAAAATGTCTTCTTTAAGCATCACCCCCCCCCCAATCAACCAGGGCATTTTGGTTCATGTTTGCTGATTAATAGATTTATTAATCAATGTTCATTATGCTCAAGTGTAAAACCTACTTTGAAATAACTGAGGCATTAATATTTCATTTCTTGAAAGTGTTTCCATTTAAGAATCACTTCCGGAAAGTACTCCTAGGTCCTTAAGGAAATTTCCATATTTACAGAATATGGACTCAAATTGTCCTATTCAAGGAAACTGTAATCATTTACAGTTTTTTTTTTAAAAAAGTAAAGTATGAGCTGGCCTGTTCCTGGGAGCTGTTATTTTTAAGCGGTGGAAGTTAAAATTATGCAGAGGGAAAATGAATACTTGAAGACTGAAATTTCAGAAACATATCTTATGGGAGATCATCAGAAGTTTGGTGCAGTAACAAGAAATATGATATGGCATGTCTGGTTGGAGTGCTCCTTTCTAGAATACAGGTCACTAAATGAACAACAGTTCATTTAGTGACCGTTCAAAGTTACAACGACACTGAGAAAAGTGACTTATGACTGTTTTTCACAGTTACAACCTTTGCAGCATCAAATCATGATCACATGGTCAAAATTCAGATGCTTGGCAACTGGTTCATATTTATGAACATTGCTATGTCCCAGGTTCATGCGATCCCCTTTGGCGACCTTCTGACAAGCAAAGTCAATGGGGAAGCCAGATTCACTGAACAACTGGGTTACTAACTTAATCAACTGCAGTGATTCACTTAGCAACTGAGGCAAGAAAGGTTGCAAAATGGGGCAAAACTTAACAAATGTCTCATTTAACCACAGAAATTTTGGGTAAGTCGAGGACTACCTGTACCCCAGGGGTGTCAAACCTGCAACGACACATTGTCGTCACATGACATATCACAACTTTTCCCCCCTTCGCTAAACCGGGGGTGGGCGTGGCCAGTGCGTGACACATCCGGCCCGTGGGCCGTGAGTTTGACACCCCTGCTGTACTGTATTTCGCACTGTTTTTCATTTTCTCCCAAATGTCATGCTAAATGCATTCAGTCCTCATAAGATGGTTCTGCGTGTCCTTCTTTTATTTTCTTTCTTCATGATTGTCTTGTACTGCAGGGATCTCCATCATCAACATAGAGGCTCCCTTTTTAGCTCTAAAAAATTGGCATTTGCGATCTCTGTGGCTCTGCTTAGGATATCAGATGATGCTTTGCACTTTTCACCACAAAGAGAACATTGCAGGAATTTAACATTTAAGATTTTAATGAGACTATATTTTTGGCTTGTTCCAAGAAGGAGTTGAAAGTTGCCAACATCTCTGCCAAACACTAAAGTAGTGATGTTTGGAAAGTCAATGCTTAATAAATAGGCTGATATCGGGTCAATTCTTCAGCTAATTTTATGCCAGTGAGTTCTCTTTTTTAAATGTTTCTAATTGTTCTGATAGTGTTAAATTTAAATTGCACCTGCCTGTGGGACTTATTCATTTATTGCATTTCTGTTCTGCCTTTTCTCTGGCTGCTCCTGGAAAGATGGATGGGGCCATGTTTAATTTTATCTCACCAACAACTTTGTGATGAGGGTTGAGAGGGACTTGAGTGCAAATCTCCCTATCCCATTAACAGATGCATTGCACTAGATATCTTGTCACTGATGTCTTGAGCATAATAGAGTATAATTATTGCATAATTATAAAATACTGCCTGACTATGAAAGAGCAATGGACCATTTCATTTTTCTTCCTTACTCCCAAGAAATCCTCCCACTCTGTCTGCTCTTTTAGCTGCAACAAATATTTTTGACACAAGAATGTTTATAAAGATTCTGATTTAAATAATTTGTAAAAGGAATTAGGGTAGAAGACTAGCTCCTTAACAATAAATATCAATGGAAAGAATTTTACATTCCATTTATTTTCCTCTTGTTTTATATTGGAAAATGATTGCATTTTCTAGAGCTGATCCATGAGGGACCATATGCTGCTTGGTCAGCACTGATTATTCTGATTGAAATATATGAGTTTACAATGAATAGCATTGTGTTTTGAATGATGCAAAACTAGAGGAAAGTGTTCTGTGTATGATTCAGTCTGCTTTGGTGCATTCACTCATGCTAGCCATCACTTGATGATTGAGAACTAGCAGTGATGCAGTTGTGTAAAAATGGGCAAGGCTCAGATACCAGAGGGTGCCAGCTGACATGGGAATCTAAATAGATAGAAGATAGATAGATAGATAGATAGATAGATAGATAGATAGATAGATAGATAGATAGATAGATAGATAGATAGATAGATAGATAGATAGAGTAGATAGATGAGTTAGCTAGTTAGGTAACTAAATGGATAGATGGATGGATAGATAGATGATAGATAGATAGATAGATAGATAGATAGATAGATAGATAGATAGATAGATAGATAGATAGATGATAGAATAACTTTATTGTCACTTTGTACACTAATAGGCATACATTAAAATAAAATTTCATTGCATGCAGCTCTCAAAGGGTCACCATCTCCAACATACACTACATAAACATGACAAAATAAGTAAATAAATAAGTAAATACAAAATTATGCATATACCCACATATATTATATGACACAAAGAAACAACACAGTTTAGTCCAGATGTATACATGTACATGGTGAGAGAAACGAATCTTGCGAGTTTACCAGACGGATGGCATAAGAAACAAAGCTGCTACAGAATCTGGTAGTCCTGCTAGAAATACTTTGAAACCTCCTCCCAGAGGGGAGCAACAGAAACAGACCATAAAGTGGGTATGGGGGGTTTCTAACAATGCTTTGAGCTCTAAGCACATAGCACTTATAAGCAGTATCCTGAATAACAGGAAGCGAACTTCCTATAATCTAGATCAGTGGTTCCCAAAGTGGGCAGTACCGCCCCCTGGGGGGTGGTGGGATGACTTAGGGGGGCGGTAAGAGGCAAGGGTGGCGGCAGGGAGGCGTTAAGAGGGGCAAGGGGGGCTTCAGGTGGTTCGCCATACTGGTAGCGACAGCTGGCTGGCCTACTCCCTTCCCTGCAGCCCTGCCATGCTTGGCGGCCTTCCACGCAGCCTTCCTGGCGGTCCCCCATGCCCGCTTGCCTTCCGAGGTTGGCGTCCAGCCCAGCCCGGCCCTGCCAGTGGGTGGGCGGGTGGCCCTTGGAAATGCAGATGCTGAGAGGGGCTGCTGCACATGCGCCCGCCCCGTTTCTGCAAAGGCAGACCCCCCCTTTGCAGGGCGATCCAAAGAGGTGAGGGGGATGCTGCCCCGGCCAGCCTGGAGACCGCGCTCCCGGACAGCACATGACAGGGGATGCGACGCTGCCGGAGCGCGGTTGCTGCTGCCCCCGCCCCTCTTGCTTTCCTGGCTTCAGCTCCGGGACCTTTGCAGGCCGGGAAGTGTCCACAGGTGCGCGCCCCGACGCTTCCCGCCCCGCAAAGGTCCCGGAGCCGAAGCTGAGAAAGCGAGAGGGGTGGGGGTGGCGGCAACCGTGCTCCGGCAGCGTTGCGTCCCCTGTCATGTGCCGTCCGGGAGCGCGGTCTCTGGGCTGGCGGGGGCTTTCACGGTGCCGGCCGGGCCCACGCGCTCCCGCAAAAGAAAGAAAGATGTTAGGAAGGAAGAAAGACAGACAGAAAGCAAGGAAAGAAAGAAAGAAAGAAAGATGGAAGAGAGGAA
>QLTV01003430.1:998881-1016120 GCA_003457575.1 Thermophis baileyi
CTGGGAATTGTGCGCATGAAAGCGCTAGTCCGGAGTTATGTGTGGTGGCCTGGAATCGATAGGGCCATCGAGGAGTGGGTAGCTACATGTTCCCCCTGTCAGTCCACCCGAGCAGCCCCCCCGAAAGCTACGGCCAGGGAATGGGAAACACCTGGGGCCCCTTGGTCACGTATTCACCTGGATTTTGCTGGTCCCATAGGAGGGCAGATGTTTCTGATGGTGGTGGATGCGTTCTCCAAATGGTTGGAGGTACGTTTAATGTCATCCACCACCACGGAGGCTGTCATTAAAAGTCTGAATAGTTTATTCGCTACCCACGGGCTTCCTGATGTGGTAGTGTCAGATAATGGCCCTCAACTAACGTCTGCAAGATTTGAGGTGTTTCTAGCGAGTTTAGGAACCAGGCACAGCCTGATAGCGCCTTGGCATCCGGCCAGTAATGGAACGGCCGAGCGCATGGTGAGCACGATGAAGGATGCATTGGCCAAGATGGGCCCGGTAAATTGGCAGGCTAAGATTGACGAGCTGCTATTAACGCAGCATACAACCCCGTTCATTACCACTAATAAAAGCCCAGCTGAGTTACTTATGGGCAGGCGTTTAAGAACGACCCTTGATAGGTTACACCCACAGTTCACGCCTGTTAAGCCTTTGGGTTCTTCAGGCTGTCCCCGTTCTTACATCATAGGAAGCCAGGTCTATGCTAGGAATTATGCAGGAGATCCCCTGTGGCTACCAGGTAAGGTGGTGAATATAACAGGGCCTTGTTCCTATAGGGTGGCATTAGAGGACGGTCGATTGTGGAGATGCCACATCGACCAGTTGAGGGCTAAGTGGTCAGCTAGTGTCCTTCCAGAGCAGGGGAATGCTATACCGATAGTTCAGAGGGCCGATCCGGGGACTCAGGTCACGCTGGAGCTTCAATACCCAACCCCCGGGAACAGGGATCTCTCCGAAGATTTACCTGCATCTCCAGTAGAAGAGTTCGATATGGTCCGTTCACAAGGCGAGGCCAGGCAAGGGTAGGATATGACCAAACACCACTAGGTAGTGCAGTTGAGCCTCGACGATCTGAGAGGGATCGTCGGCGTCCTGCATATTTGCAGGAGTACATGTGTGCTAACTTGGCGGAAAGGGGTGCAGTGTTCCGGCACGCCACTAGAGGCCGCTCTAGGAACACAGTTGTTGGTGATTGGTGATTGGTCGTTCTATCTGGCAGCCGTGTATTTAAGGAGCTGTCAGAAGCATTTTACCTCAGACATTCGTTATAGTTGTTCTGTTAAAGTTGGAATAAACGTTACGTGTTATCTGCCTCCGTGTCTCGCCTCAGTCAATGCCCAGCCAGCTAAAGAACTTAGCACTTGAAATCTATCAGTTCTGATCTATACTGTTTAGATATCAATTCTCTATAGTTTTCAGGAGCACTTAGCAATAGCAATAGCACTTAGACTTATATACCGCTTTACAGTGCTTTACAGCACTCTCTAAGCGGTTCACAGAGTCAGCATATTGCCCCCAACAATCTGGGTCCTCATTTTACCCACCTCAGAAGGATGGAAGGCTGAGTCAACCTTGAGCCGGTGAGATTTGAACCGCTGAACTGCTGAACAGTCAGCTGAAGTAGCCTGCAGTACTGCACTCTAACCACTGCGCCACCTCGGCTCTTTCCAATTCAGTGTGAGATTGAAATGGATATGTTTTATAAGAAACCTCAGAATTATGGCATTTTTCCATTGCCTTAATTCCAACTGTTTTAAATCCAGGAAGTTTTTAGATTATGCACATAGACAAAATATACTTCTCACTTGTCGTTAATGATTTATCAATCAATCGAATAAGAAATTATTTTTTTCAAAAAATGCCATCCATCGCATTCATCAATCAAAAGTCAAAAAAGTGATTTTTGTTACAGTCACTGATGACTGATGAAAATTACCTACAATTGCAAAGCTCTGAATAATTTTTAACAGATTAAGTAGATTAAAATGCAATATGCCCAAATAGCAAATGCTAAAATGCTAAGAAGAAATCTAATATGCTTAACCCTAAATTACTAAATTGCTGAACTACTAAAAATGAAATATTACTATGCTAAGCTACCTAGGAACTGGAAAATTGAATTAATAAGCTAATAAAATATTTCAAGTCTAGCCCTATTTATCTGTTGATCACTCAAGTCACTTTATTAGAGTCAAAGTGATTGAAATGGTACAAGAGCAGTTTCAATAGTAAATGAATCAATTACAATTTATAGGCCAACATCAAATATTTTAAATCCCTTGAAACAATATAAAATCCAATAATTGGCATCTCATTGTGCTTTGTGCTTTCTTTTCTAGAAGTGTCATATTCACCATGCAATCAACATTTTGCTACCTGTCATACAATATTAAATCCATATCCACAAATAGATTTGCTCATTGTTCATTACCCAATTAAGTAACAATTTTAGTGCTCCACTACCACAAAGTAACAATCCAATCTGCATAAGAGGAGCTGTGTAAGAACGCAAATACACTGCAGAAATCAGAACATCAGAAGAAGGAAACAGATCACCTACATGACATCTTCAACAAAATGCATACCCACACAATTTTATCAAAAAATGGCTCACCATTCACCCAATTACAGCACAGCCAACACAAACTATGAAATTGCCATCCATCAAAAAAGTATCTCAGAAACAACCCACAGAATCTTACAATCACACTGCATCACTATAGCACACAAACCAACTAAAGCCCTCCAAAACATCTTAAGTAAACCAAAAAACCTAGTAGCTCAAATTGAAAACACAGGAGTCAGCTATTGTGTAAGACGGACAGGTAAAAGACCAGCAGAATTCATCCATGAACATCAACTAACAGTCAGAAGAGACTGAAAACTTCATTCCCCAATGCATAGATAAACTTAATCCTAGTTGCACCTAGGAAACAGTAAGGGAATTCCTAGAAAATTAGCACTTAGACAAATCAGCCATCAACAGGCATATGGAAATAATCAATGATTACACAGCATTCCAAAGAGACAATAAAAAGATAAAAGGGAAACAAGAAGATCAAAATACCTCTTTCCCAGCAGTCAACAGCCAGATAAACCAAGATTAACACCATGATTAACACCAGATATACAATGTAACAGTAAACAATATCTTAATCAAGGAACTACCAACTCAAACAAACAATCAAGCAGTAAACAACAGCCTAATCAAGGAACTACCCAAAAGAAAGCAACACTCCGATCAACATTGACAGGGCAAGCCACTGAAGATAAGCAGAGAGCAAACCCTACTCCTTTCTAGCACTGAAGATGTTGCCTAGACAGGTAACAAAGCATTCTGCATGCAAACAGCCTAGCTAAGAGAGCATCAAGGACTCTACTAATCTTTGCAAGTTAGAAGGTGTCCAGAAATCGCCAATCCATAACCCTGTGGCTCTATGGAAAGCTATCCAGGCAATTAACCTTTCTTGACAGTCAACAAAGAAGACAGTACTTCACTATCAAAACTTTATTCAACGCTGCAAGATCTGGTAAAACTGTAAAAAAATAAGCAATAGCATATAATTACAACACAAATAACAACTAGCAGCCATGCTCTAGAAAAGAAACCATGTGCTCCTAGCTATAACGTGGCCTGATTAGTCCAAAAATACTGATTAGTCCAAAAATATCACTGCCCCTACACCCCAAAGGGCCTAAACTGCCTAAAGGTGCGAAGGGATAAGCTGCTCACCAGCTGGGTCGAGATTGCAGCTGAAGAACCATAAGTGGCTTCTCTGAATGGAAGCTGGAATGGCTTCACTTCCTCTTTTCCATCAATGCTTGTTAAAGGAAGTGACAAGACAGGAAAGGGGAAGTAAGTATTAATCCCTGAATACTTCCTTATGAAGGGAACATGCTGTACCTATTTTGGCCAGTAAGATCAAGGTTGCCAAACTTACCTATAAACTAGCTAAACAGAAAAAAAATTAACCCTGCCCTGCCAGAACAGCAAATGCTCTGGGGACAGGACAGAAGTCATTCCCCCCCTACCCTTGCCTTTACATCCCAGGGAACTAGGAAGGGCCAATTCTGAGATGCTTTCTTCATCCCATCCCTTCTTTGGACTTAGACCATTGCCTAGGCCAGTGATGGCGAACCTATGGCACGCATGCCACAGGTGGCATGTGGAGCCATATCTGAGGGCACGCGAGGCATTGCCCTATGTCAGCTCCAGCGCGTGCATGATTTTCAGCCTTTTTTTCGGCCTTTTTCGCTCTCCCCAGGCTTCAGGAAAGCCTCCTGAAGCCTGGGGACGGCGAAAAC
This sequence comes from Thermophis baileyi, assembly GCA_003457575.1. Lineage (NCBI taxonomy): Eukaryota > Metazoa > Chordata > Lepidosauria > Squamata > Dipsadidae > Thermophis > Thermophis baileyi. The sequence continues at coordinate 1,003,187 of QLTV01003430.1, forward strand.
GAGCCAACGGGCCAACCGGAAGTTCACTTGTGTGCTCACCCACAGCCTCCTTTTCGCTGTCAGAGGTTTTCAGGAACTTCTTCGGCTTTGGACAGTTGCAGATTGATCCGGAGCTGTGTTATCGGCTACAGAGGCCGTCAGGAAAGCCTTGCAGGCTGCAGAAGAAATGGGCCGAGGTGTGGGAGGCCTGGTTGCAACTATCTGAAGGTAAGTAGTAGGGCAGCTCCACTGCTGTTTCGTTTCTGAACTTCCGATTGGCCTGTTGGGCCATTTTTCGCTGTCCCAAGGCTTCAGGAGGCTTTCCTGAACCCTGAGGAGAGCAAAAAACAGCCCAACAGGCCTACCGGAAGCTTCAGTGAGGCCTGTGCGCATGCGCCGAGGGGGAGGCAGCGTGGGGGGTTGTGCACATGCGGGGGGAGAATGAGGGCATTGCATTATGGGTGAGGGCACCCGCACGCACGCTATCGTGCACGCGCACACCCTTTTAGCACCCGAGCCAAAAAAGGTTCGCCATCACTGGTCTAGGCTGTGGCTTTTCCACCTGTGTCTCAAAGTTACTCTCCTAGCCCATTATACATATAAAAAGAAGTTTTATGTACAATATTATCTACATTATATCATTAGATTAGTACTCTTATATATCTTATACATAAAAGTGATCAATAGAGATGTTGCTAAGCTTTCCCCAAATTTAGATTTAGAGATAAAATAAAATACCCAGACAGACTTTAATATATATTTGTTCCACCAAACATCTAGGAAAAAATACTTCTGACTCCATCCAGCATAACATTTTTTTCATATAAATATCTTTCATATAACGTGCTAACAGTACTTAATCAAGTAATTGGGCAATAATTGTTGGAAAGTTCTTTCATTCCCTATTTATAATTTGGAACAATTACAATTAGGCTCCGGTTTTGCAGTAAGCTGGCTGTTTTATCTGTGCATTTAAATAGTAATGGCAAAATTGGTATCCAAACTATTTTTGGAGAGATCAGATCTATTACTGTGCCCTTTTTAAATTTTACAAGGCTGAATAATTTGGAAACTTCTGACCATGAAATTTATCGCTAGTGTGGGAAAATTCTAAAATCCTTACCATGGAGGCTGCTAAAACAACCTCCAATTTTATTAAAATAATAATGTGGTTTTATTAAAATAATAATGTGGTTTTGTAAACATGAACACTCTGAGTACAGCGAGACAGTTACCAGTCTTCAGAAAATTGGACATAACATGTAATTTAGCTACTGGAAATGGCTGATTTATTTATTTATCCATTTATTCATTTCAGTTTTTCCCTTTTATAACATGATCAACTATTTATACTACAATATGTTTATGTTGCAGCATCAACTGCGCAGGAATTTGAATAGGATTTACCTTACACTGTAGGTGTGATATATGGCTATCAGAGCTTTCTTGGCCTTAACAAATAGTCAAACCATGATTTTGCATGCACACTATTCATTTATTTCTTTTTTTATTAGCATTTAATAATGTTTGGAGAAACTATCAAATTCTTGTGATGTATCAATGTATTTCATCTGGATCTAAAACCTGATCTAGTCTGCATACATGTCAACTTCCCCATCATGGACATTTCCCAGCTCTGTGGCAGATGTGATATTTATTGGAAGATGATCATCAAATGTTATCTACTGTATCATCAGATGTCAAATACCAGGATCTCACGATCACGGTACAAAGAATAAAAAATGAAAGTCAAATCATATCAAGAAAAGGAAAGAAGTGGAATTCTAGATATGCTCAGTGTGCCAGAATAGAAGAGTTAAGCTAACAACTAATAAAACTTGAACATTACATGATAAAGGGAAATGCATGTAAAGATATGTCCTCAACCTACAACCACTTGTTTAGTGGCCATTCAAAGTTACAACAGAACTGAAAAAAAGTGACTTAGGACCCCTTCTTGGATTTACCATTGGGGCAGCATTCGCACAGTCACATGATCAGAATTCAGGTGCTTAGCAACCAGCATGTACGTACAAGGATTGCAGTGTCCCAGGATCACCTGATCACCATTTATGACCTTCCCAGCTAGGTTCTGACAAACAAAGTGAATGGGGAATGCCAGATTCGCTTAACAACCAGGTCGTTCACTTAAAGGCTGCAGCAATTTGCTTATCAACTAATTTCTGTTGATAAGAAATTAGCAAAAAAAAAAAAAAAGATTGTGAAATTGGGCTTAACAACTTAATAACTTAATAAATACCTTAGTGACAGAAATTCTGGTCTCAATTGTGGTCATAAGTTGAAGACTTCCTCTATGGGGAGGGGAATGATGGAATGTTGAAATTTTGCTGCTGTTCATATTAATTACTTGTGCCCGAGCTTGAACAATCATTAAATGTTTCATCCATCATACTTAATTAGAAAGAAGGCCTTCAAAATGTTGACAATATCTGGAATTGAAATAAATTATTACATGAGCCATTTCATTTTGGAGAAAATCTCTACTAATTAGCTTTTAAAAAAGTACAATCACACGTACTGTCTTTCAAATGCTCAGTTCTGTTGAATGGTTTAATTTATATAATATTTGAGATGCTAATTAGAAAAATGGGTTCACACGCATATTCTTAGTATTTTTTACTTAGCAACTGAAAAGGCATGAATAGAATGTTTTTATATCTATTATACACACAAACCAGAGGTGGGTTCTAACTTACCTCGCCGCCGGTTTGCTTCATCCTGCGCCATGTGGCTGCGCGTGCATTGCGCGTCGCGTGGCTGTGCCACGTGGATGCGCGCTTAGCAGGTGCACACGTGCATGCGCAGTGATGAAAAATCACAAAAAAATTCCCCCCAAAAAGCCAAAAACAAGATGGCGGCGCATGCGCAGTGCCCAGACTCGGCTTCTGTGCATGTGCAGAAGAAAAAAAAATAGCAAAAAAATCCCCCCAAAAAAAGTCCAAAAAAAGAAGATGGCAGCGTCCACAGAAAAAATAGCAAAAAAATCCCCCCAAAAAAATTCCAAAAAAAGAAGATGGCAGCGTCCACGGACCGGCACCATGACATCACCAGCTGTTTGCTACCGGTTCTATAGAACCAGTGCAAACCAGGAGGAACCCACCTCTGACACAAACACACAAACACTTCCTCAATCTAAATATAAATTGGAGTGGTGCAGATACTTTCACACTAAGGGAAATGATGGCTTTGCGAGAACAGGAGAAGTGGCCTGTTTATTAAACATAAATGCAGATTTTACAGTGATGTAGACTATAATGATGTAGACTATAAACCTAATGAGAAGGAAGGACACACTGGAGAAGAGCCTAATGCTGGGAAAGATTGAGGGCAAAAGAAGAAGGGAAGACAGAGAATGAGGTGGCTAGATGGAGTCACTGAAGCAGTAGGCATGAGCTTAAATGGGCTCCAGAGGATGGTAGAGAACAGGAAGGCCTGGAGGAATGTTGTCCATGGGGTCACGATGGGTCGGACACGACTTCGCAACTAACAACAACAACAGACTATAATGCAGATACTGGCTAATTCACCAACTGTATGAATTAAAGCTGAACCAAAGGATTTTGAAAACAGTTTTCTAGGTTGGAGGCAGGGGTGGTGGTAAGCTGAATTGTTTAACAAGTAAATGTGAGTATAACAAGGGTAATTAATATACATGCATACTTGCAGAAAGAACCAGGGAACGCAAAAATCCTGCTGCACTATTCTATTTTAAGATTAGCAACCATAGGTGGGGCTTAGAAAAATCATGAAAAATAGTAAACCAAAGGAATGAAAAGAATGTGTTGAGGAAAAACAAAAAGGGAAAACAGAAATGAAATTAGTGTTTACCAACATTATTTGCAACACCTCTCTTATACCGTATTTACTTTCACCAGTTCCACACACTGCTTCATATACAGTATTGCATTTTGTTTTTTAAACTTCTCAGAACTTTTTTTCAGGGTCTGATCAATTTTGCCTGGGCCGTGGCTTTTTCTTCCTCTTTACCCAATTTTCATCCATATCTTTGTTTTTCTCCCCCCCACCCCCTGTTTTATAACATTCTATTAGATTATAGAATAAAATACAAAAATACAAAAGCAAGTAGTATAGGACACAGTGGGGAGGGAAGGGGGAAATGAGAAGTGAGAGGGGGAAAAGAAAAAGAAAGCAGTGACTTCCAACTCCCTCAGTTGCAGTAGAATAAAGCATTAATATCGAACCTCAACTTTTTATTTTTCCCACATCTTTGTTTTTCAATTCACTCTATATATGGCAGTCACCTCGATGTAGTCCTTTGTGCTGATCTCCCATTTTTGTATTCAATTCATATTTATTCAGCATCTATTCATTCTATCACCAGTTCTTTTTTCTTTTTTTTAATAAGATAGAGAAAGCACACACAGGGTTACAAATCTTAGTCATTTCCAGCTCCACGAAGCATCTCTGCTTATAAATAAGAACAATTTTGGCCATTTTGGTACATTTTGGCAAGTAAGCTGCAAAAGCAAGCCAAACCTATTTTTACTCCCAGCAGGCTCTCGCTACATTATGCAAACCAGGATCTCTAATCCGGAGACGACTTTGCAAGCCAATCTCCATCTGTAAGAGCTGGGGGAGGGAAAAAAAAACCCTTTCCACCACTGTAACTTATGAGCAACGTTGCAACTTCTCTCTCTCTCAAAAAAAAAAGGAGTGTTACTCGGATTGTTATCTGGGTGTCAGACATTCCCTTTTGCTAAATTGGACTTTGTGGCTGACTATGTGGCTTCAAGGTTATTGCAGCTAGCTTGCTTTTGAACTCGGCTCATCTCCCCAAACAGCAGGAAATGTACATCTGTTCTCTAAATCTGTGTATTTATGGCTTGTATATCCCGCTGATTCCTCTGCCTTAGTAGCTTTTTTTGACCGTATTCCTTGGAACCCTGAGATTTTTAAAGCTTTCTCAAGGCTTTCTTAATGAGAAGCAAAAAAGTACAAGACTGATTTGGCAGGGGGGAAAAGCCAGCCCCAAGAGTAGCAGATCAAAGAGATGGTCCAATTTCATTTTCAGTTCACGTTGCCTGATAATGAAACCTAGAAGAAGTCCTGTACGTTTGCATTATTAAAATTAATTCCATATCAAAACGTGTTTTTCAAAGCCTCAAATATTTTATGAAGAGAGACTTCTGTGTGTTCAACACCATTCTCAAGTACATTTGGGGTTTCTTTCTCAGTCCTTTAGGCGGCGGTCGCCATTGTGGTTATGCTTTGTGTCATCAGGCTGAAGCTTCCCTAGCTGCTCTTATGGTCTTGATTGGGGGGAAAAAACTGAATGAAGATTTTTTTCTCATAATTATGTCCCCAACATGTATTTTTATTTGCATTCGGGTTGTATAATGGTAGGTGGAACTGAGTTTGGCAGATGGAGAAAGAGATGCTACCTAGGTGTTGGAAGAAATGTCCTTCTGGGTTCAGTTCCAAGTGGGGAAAAAGACACTGGAAACATGGTGGCTGCTTGGAAAGATGGTTTAATGGTGGACAGGAGCACATGGCTTGAGTTCCTGAACAGAAAAGGCGACCACATGCTTCAAGATGTTGGGTGAAGAAAAAAGAAGGGAAGAGATGCTGAGAGTCCCTCGGTTTTATACCCTCTCTTGGGCCCCACCCCGGGGCCTCCCACTCCTGTGCAAGAAATGCACTGATTGGCTGTCAGACTCCCATGTCCAAGTTTGCTTCAGCCTTGCTGGGTGATGATGTAATGAAAGGGCTTTGGGATTCCTATTATGGCTCTGCCTGTAGATCTTTGTTATGTAGAATAGACTGGTTCAGGCCTTAATGGCCCATTGACAAAGGTGGGGGCTATTAAGACTGAGTCTGTTTCCTGCCTAAAAACATGTTTCTCCATTTCTCATCCAGGGAAATATAATATTCTTTTTAATATTTCCTAAAATATTTCATTCCTCTAAGAGAGGGGTGAGTTTTAACTTCCTTCATAGGAAAAGGTCAAATTAGAGACAACATAACCCACAGCTGAATAAAAGGGGGAGAGAGGCTCAAGAGTGACTAAGTTCTTAATTTCTAAAAAAGATTTGTACTTTCAGACTTGTAAGACTGATGTCAGCCTTCCAAGGTAAACCAGACAGGAAACATGACCAGATGAGCTAATTCTACTTATGATAAAAATACATTAATAGAATATTACAAGTCTGGAAGTACAAATTTCCAACCCTCTCCTTTGCAGCCTGAGAATTTTCTGTGGGTGTCCCTTCTGAGCCTCTTTTCCTGCCCATTATGTTGCTGCAGCCCCCTTTTATTTGACTGTTCCTAGGCAACACTTTTTTACCCTATCTCTCCTGTCACTCCCACATACCATTACAACTGCAACAAACTCTGCTAGAAATAATACAAACACAGTAAAATACAAACACTAATCAAAACTACAAAAATAACTACAAAATAAGCACAAGGCAGCAATTCAACAACAAGCAAAAGTAACACACCACAAACAAAGGAATTCTGTCCACCTTACCTCAAGGTCTATGCCTTAAGGCTTTCCTGAATGTCATCAGGATGGAACATGTACAGATCTTATTGGGGAATTCATTCCAGAGAAAAGCAGCTGCTACCAAGACGATGCACTTCTAGGTTCCCGAAAGATGCCCTTTTTTAATCAAAGGGACCTGTAACACCCTCTCTTCCAGATCATACCAGATGGGCAGAAACCAAAGAATGCAGGTTGCCTCTCAAACAGCTGGCCCTATACTATGTAAGGCTTTATAGGTGTTGACTAGCACCTGGAATTGCACCTGAAAGCGTACTGGCAACCAGTGCAGCTCATGGCGCAGAGGTATCACATGGGCATACCAAGACAAGCCCAACACTGCTCACACTGTTGCATTTTCAACCAGCTGAAGCTTCCTAGTGGGTCTTCAAGGGCAGCCCCATGCAGCACATGTTACAACAGTTAAACCGTGAGGGGAGAGGGACCTGAGTGACTATTTGGAGGACTGACACAGGAAAAGGCACAACTGGTATACCCGATGGAGTTGTCCAAATCTTCAATGAGTTCAATGATCTCTAAGTTGCACACTGCTCCTGTAATGGTTTGTGAGACTGTTCTTGAGAGACAGAAGAAGGAGCAAGAGGAGGAGCCACAGATTAAGCAATTGGTCAGATAAGAGGCAGCGTAGCCTGAAGAAGGAAAGTGGACATGTCAAGCATCTCAGAAGGGACCCTCCCTAGTTTCTTGGACTGTAAAGGTAATGGGGAGGGGGGGAGAGACTGTACTTTCAGACTTGTAAGATTCTGATGCTGTGACTTTATAATAAAGATAGCGTTAGTATTCATGGTTGGTGCTTCTTGTCTGGATTACCTCGAAGGGCTGACATTAAGCCTGAAAGTACATCTCTGACCAGGGCTAGTGACTGATATTAATGTTCTCCAATACAAGATCTGACCTGAGACAAAAACCAGATCTAAATATGATATTTATATTTGCCATAAATATTTGTTGGGCTTAGAGATCAGGTCCATAGTTGCAATGGACACCACACATCCCTGAACTACTTCAGATTTTATGCTGCCAGGCTGAAAACTGTAATCTCCAAATACCAACAATTTTGGGGACTCTATCACCAGCCCCATGATGGAATCAAGTAGTGATGCTATGCAGCAATAATTTCAATTGTTCCCTAGAGTCCAACCGACTAGACCACCCCAAATCTGGTTATTGGCACAGCAGAACTTCTGAGAGTAGCCATGCATAAGAACAACCATACTCCATATCCCATGGGATCTGGGCTGATACCAAGCCCAAATTTGGGAGGACACAGGTGTGAGAGAGGAATCCCTCCACCCCCGCATCCCAGGTCCAGCCAGGTTTTGCTTAGACATGCCTGATTCCCCACATTTAATTGAAACGAAATGTCAGCCCATCATAAGGATTACAGCTCCCAGATTTTACTGAAATTTTCTTCTTTGGAGGGGTGGAAGTGGGAACCCTTTTCCATGCATTTGAATGAGATGGTTAAACAAATGTTGAAAAACTATTTAGAATAGTTTTCTACTACTAATTAAGAATCTTGATGAGCTGGCCAAGTTGGTTCTTTTTTTTAAATAAAATCTAGCAGCAGTGAGAATCCATTTTTAATTTTTTGTGAATTTATGCTCTCTTCATTAAATAAAATGCACACATATCTGATTTCTATTATGAAAAGAAATAGAGACAACCAAATAAATGAACTATATGAAGAATGACACAGCTGTCTGAATCCACAAAATATTTCAGAATGTTGTAAACCAACAGATTAACTTCACATGGATAGTCAGATTTTGCCTCCCAGAGACCTATTAGATTAAATGACATTTCCAGCAGCTGAATTCATGCAGTATTTATTATAACTTATATGTTATTACAACTCGCATAACGTGAATGCTTGAAAAAATAACCCTTGTCAAGCAAAAAGGAAAAGAAAAGAAATATATCAAACACATACCACAGGTAAAAGGTGTGCAAATATTGACAACTTATTGTTTTCTGTGTATATATTGCACATCTGCTTTTGTAGAAATGTATCTGCAAAGGGCCATTTGAGGCATGGTTTCATTATACATTTGCAGCTATAAGTGATATGGGACACATCATTGTTCAAAAACTTGCAGTTATGAAAATAATTTAAACAGGGGATGTGCTTTTACAAATTGAGTTGACATACCGTACTCAACAAGTAGTCTTAAATGGTACTACATCTACATGAAGGGAAGTAAACAGTGGGATACCACAAGGTTCCGTCTTAGGCACAGTACTCTTCAATATCTTCATAAATAACTTAGATGAGAGAATAGAAGAGGAACTCATCAAATTTGCAGATGACACTAAGCTGGCAGAAATAGCCAACACCCCAGAAGACAAGCTCAGAATCCAAAAAGATCTTGACAGACTTGAACAATGGACCCTATCCAACAAAATGAACTTTAATGTGGAGAAAAGCAAGATTTTACACCTGGGCAGGAAAAACCAAAGGTACAAGTACAGATTAGGTGAAACATGGCTCAAAAACAGTAACTGTGAGAGGTATCTTGGAGTCCTAGTGGACAATCACATAAACATGAGCCAGCAGTATGCAACAGCAGCCAAAAAAGCGAATAGTCCTTGATTGTATAAACAGAAGCATAGAATTAAAATCACGTGAAGTATTAGTACCACTTTATAAATCCTTAGTAAGACTACATCTGGAATACTGCATCCAGTTTTGGTTACCAAATTAAAAAAAAGAAGTTGAGACTTTGGAAAAAGTGCAAAGAAGAGAAAGTAAAATGATTAAGGGTCTGCAGACAAAAACATACGAAGAACTGTTGCAGGAATTGGGTATGGCCAATCTAGAGAAAAGAAGGACTAGGGGGGACATGATAGCAGTATTTCAGTATTTGAGGGGCTGCCATGAGAGATTGTAACAAAGAGGAGGGGGTCAATTTATTTTCCAAAGTACCAGAAGGCAGGACAAGAAACAATGGATAGAAACTAATCCAGGGGAGAAGTAATCTGGAATCAAGGTGAAACTTCCTAACAGTGAGGAAAATTAACCAGTGGAGCAGCTTGCCTTCAGAAATTGTGGGTGCTTCATCACTGGAGGTTTTTAAGAAGAGACTGGACAGTCATCTGTTTGAAATGGTATAGGATCTGCTACTTGAGCAGGGGGCTGGACTAGAAGACCTCCAACGTCCCTTCCAGCTCTATTCTGATTCTGATTCTAATTTAAACAGGGGATGTGGCTCTGTGCTTTTACAAATTGAGTTGATTTCCCATGCAATTTGAAGAGTCAGACATTCATCTCAAATATATTTATTCTGTCAGTACCAAAATACCAAAATGACAGATGAATATTTCTCTTTTGACCTTCCATGTTCAATGAAACTAATGGCCCATTACTCTCATTGCCTATTTAGTAGTATCTCAAATCCTTTTATTGACAGTCTGGTTAATATTGTAAGTTATGAGGATGCAGACCTATTAATAGCCTAAAAATGGTGCAGCTAGAAGACACATTGATGTATGATTGGAGCATTTTCCCTTTTCTGCAAACATTATTCTCCCTTCTCCTAGTCCAATGACTTAATTCCTTCATTTCCTGTGTTTGAAAACTGAGTTGGAATTATAAATGTATGTGCAGCACGGAATCTATAAGTCACCAATGCAGCTGTTTGCAGATACATTAGCATCCATAGGCACTACGCTGGACCCCCAGCCTAGGTTGGTTTTAAAAAGTCTGTTACATTGCCTTGCCATCTTGGTTTCACCCTTGCCAATGAAGACACTAGTTAGGTTTAAACCTAGAGAGACAGGACTAGGCCAATCTTCAAATGAAGATTGTCCCCTTATCATGTCCCCCTAGTCCTTGTTTTCTCTAGACTAGCCAAACCCAAATCCTGCAACTGTTCTTCATATGTTTTATGAACTCTGTGTCAAGGTTCTGACTGACGAACCCAAAACATCGAGATGATCAGATCCTTTTAAGAATAGCTTTATTGAGTACATCATTTCAGCACGCATGAAAGCAAAACCAACTCTAATTCCCGCGGTTTTCGTATAATTAAAGAATAGAGGTTCTCCTGCCTCCTCGTCACAGGTCAAATTGTCCAATTAGGTGCTCTGGCATCTCCCGGCATTCCTTCATGTCTCTGGCCAGCACCTGTTGAGATGACCTTGGTTCCCACAGGGTGATCTGCTGTTATTGTCTGGTCTGACATTCCAAACCTCTCCTTCTCCCCATGCTGTGTTGTAAGCTGAGAAATGAAAAGATGGCTGTGGCCGCATAGATCCATTTTGAAATTGACACTCTGTTTTATATATTTTACGACTCTGTGGCAAGTCGGGCGAGATTTCAATGTCACATTGCTATGCACCAAACCTGATACAATGCTCTGAAACATACATGTGGGACAGAGGTGGGTTGCTCCCGGTTCGGACTGGTTCTTTAGAACCGGTAGTGGGAATTTCCCCCCGTTCGCCAAACCGGGAGCGATCGCCGGTTGGCCACGCCCACGAACCGGCTCTTTTGGAGGTGCCGTAGGTGGCGCCATTTTGTTTTTGGCTTCTGCGCATGCGCAGAAGCTGTTTTTTGCTTCTGCGCATGCACAGAAGCTGGGTTTTCAGCACTATGCATGCACGCGCGTGCACGTGAAGCAGCTGCATGGTGCACAATGCGTGCATGCCCACGTAGCACAGGAGGAAGCGAACCGGCAGCGAGGTAAGTTAGAACCCACCCCTGATGTGGGATGCTTCAGACCAGACAAAGTGGCGGACGAGATGCTAAACTATGGACTCCATGATATGGCAGGAATAATAATAAGAAGAGAAGATTAGTGCATGAGTGTGTGTGTGTGTGTGGGGGGGGAATATATCTGAAGTACCTGCTTTGATTTTCTTCTTGAAATTCCTCATAGCTCATTAAGCCTATAGCAAGAATGCATTCATTCAAGAGCACTGATGTTAAGCTAAAACATTTGACCAAACCTGATGATGATTCTATCCTCCTCCCCCTCCTCAGGATTGTTGTTAGTAATGGAAGGGACAATTCTCTTATCTTTAAAATGACCCCAAAGATTGCTGAAATTAAATTAGAATCAATAAAACCTGGTGAAGAGTAACTCCAGAGAGACCCAGCCACTAGAATGGGATAAAATTCACTTCACTTCACTGAATGTTGTTGGGCAAATATGTTAAAAAACACATCACAATTACATTCTCAATGAGTAAATATACTCTATTTTCAAATTTAAAGAGATAGATAGATGATAAATAGATAGATCAGAGGTGGGCTGTTGCTGGTTCGGACTGGTTCACCCGAACTGGTTGTTCCAATTCTGCGTGGTTCAGAGAACTGGCAAATCAGACCACTGGCTGGCCCCGCCCATTTTTCGGGCCATTTTCAGGCTATTTTTGGGGCCGATTTTGGCCTGAAAATGGCCCGAATAATGCCCATAAACAGGCCATTTTTGGTCTGTTTTCAGTCTGTTTTTCGGGCCGTTTTCAGGCCGTTTTTCTGGCCAAAATTGGCCCCAAAAATCAGCCTGAAAATGGCCCAAAAATGCCCCCAAAACAGGGCATTTTTCGGGCCATTTTTCAGTCCATTTTTGGGCCTTTTAAGGCCATTTTTTGGCCAAAATCGGCCCAAAAATCGGCCTGAAAACAGCCCAAAAAAAGGCCTGAAAATGGCCTGAAAAATCTGGCTGAAAAATCGCCCAGCAGCAGAGACGGAGAGGGAGAAGGGGGCAGCGGCAGCAGCTAGCATTGAGGGGAGAGTGCCATACAGAAACAGGAGCACACAGAAACACCACCCCCTTCTCCCTCTCTATCTCCGTTGCTGGGTGATCCTGTGCGAAGAAGGGGGCTAGCAGAGAGGGGAAGAGTGCGAGGTTGCTGCTTCTGGGACGAGGGGACCCGGGAAATGTCTGGGTCCAGCTCACCCAGCTTCTCTTCCTCTCGCAGCCAGCTTTCCCAGTCTAGCTTGACGCAGTCTCTCTCTCTCTCTCTCTCTCTCTCTCTCTCTCTCTCTCTCTCCCCCCCCCCCCCTCCATCCCCCGCCCCCCCTCTCTTCCACCCTCTCCTAGTAGAGCAAATGGGTGTGCACACACACACACACACACACACACACACACAGAGAGGTTGGATCTTTCTTTCCTCGCACCCCCCACCGGAGACCCCTGAATTCCCTCCCCAACCCTGCCTGTCCCATACAGGTACCACGCACACAAGTGATGTAGAGTTGGCCACGCCAACTCAGTCACATGACCCCAGCCACACCTACACACCCATGCCCACCCAGCCAGTCATTAGGGCAGAGAACTGGTTGTTAAAAAATTTGGAGCCCACCACTGATAGAGATGATAGGTAGGTAGGTAGGTAGGTGTTAGGTGGATGGATGGATGGATGGATGGATGGATGGATGGATGGATGGATGGATGGATAGATAGA
>QLTV01003430.1:1062659-1085480 GCA_003457575.1 Thermophis baileyi
TCCATCTGCATTTGACAGACAAAGGTCACTCTTTTGCAGACAGCAAAGTCCACATTCTGGACAGAGAGGAGTTCTGGTTTGAAAGAGGGGTCAAAGAGGCCATTTACATTAAGATTGAACAGCCCTCTCTCAACAGAAGGTGAGGGATATGACCCCACCTATCTCCTGTTTACCACAGAGTCCTTTCAGCAGTTCCAAGAATGTTCCACACCCATTTGCACTATTCAGGTGACCCTGAGGCACAGATAAACCTCCAAGTGGCCCCAACGCCTCTCAGAAAGAGCGCTAATGACCAGATGACTGCAAGGAATATAATAGCACTTAGATAGCACTTAGACTTATATTCCCCTTTACAGTGCTTTTACAGCCCTCTCTAAGCAGTTTACAGAGTTAGCATCTTGCCCCCAACAATCTGGGTCCTCATTTTACCCACCTCAGAAGGATGGAAGGCTGAGTCAACCTTGAGCCGGTGAGATTTGAACCGCCGAACTGCAGCTAGCAGTCAGCTGAAGTAGCCTGCAGTACTGCACTCTAACCACTGCGCCACCTCGGCTCCTGAAGTTATCTAGTCAGATCCAGCAAATCTTTCCTGGAAGACAACACAACAGATATAATCACACAAGAAGGTGGCGTACAAATACTTATACAAAAATAACTATAAACATAAGCTATGTTAAACCCCTAAACTTATCTGTTGCCCTCAACTTTAAGGAAGCACACTGACTCATTCAACCACCAATTATATGGGATGTAATAATGAAGGTCCCTTGCTGTTTTTTGTTTTTTTTTTCGCTTCAGGCAATAAAATAGTGTTTCTGTTGTCCCACTGGAACCTTGCAGTGATTTGGAAAAGTTCTAAAATATGCTGTAGGTCAAGAATTAATCATCTCTGCTAATGTAAAAGAACTATATACTGGTATATTTGTGCTGGCTTAAATGTTATTGCAAATCTCACTATAAAGGTGATTATACTACCATCATGTTTCAGTCTCTGTTAAAGCTTATTATTTGGACATCTTCCTTGTTTTGAGCTTAGGGGAAGTTAGCTCCCATCATGACTCATCATTTGCGTGTATTCATGCTTTACCCTGAGTTACTAATGTCTGGTTTTGTGAGATTTAGCGATGTATTTGTGCAATATATTTTGTTCCTTGAGGCTGCTGGACTCTTCTATAGACAGAAACTTGCAAGGGCAGTTCAGCTTTACTTTAATAATTTCAGTGGAATAATAAGATCGTAAGGACATAAGCAGTGCTCTACTGGATTTGATTTCTGGTCCATCTAGTCCAGCAGACTGGCTTCACAGTGGCCTTGCACAAGGAAGCCCATTAGTTTTCCCTCAGAGAAATGCATGTTGTCTTTGAGGCTAACGTCCACTAATGCTTTCCATTCCTGTGGATCTGCAGGAGAGGCTCAAAATAGGGAAGATGATGATGGCAGCATCATAATGGAAGCTCCATCCTTTTTGTATATGCATTGATGTTGCATAACCACTGGATGTTGTATACCCCCTGGATATCAGTGGTGGGATGGCTGCCTTGCAAGGTATGTGTAGCTGACACAAAGCTAACAGAAGGGATCACCTAGTAAGTTCAAGAGGAGGAGGAAAAAAATCCACAAGGGTTACTGCAACCATCTTTCTTCATCTGTTGCCAGAGGAGAGAAACAGACCTTTCCAATGTTTTCCATGTTTAGAAAAGCCAATGAGAAGTGGTAGAGAGCAGTTTTAGAGGCCCACACAAGTATTTTTATTTGCAGATTTGCCAATAAATGTCTATCTGCTTCTGCCAGATGAGTAAGAATTGCCTTTTGGTAAGGAGTCATGGCTTCTTCCTTCTCCTCCCTTCCCCCCCCCTTTCTCTCTCTTCTTTTTGTCTTTTGTCTTTCAAGTGGTCTGTTTGAGCCACTAATAATTAGTATAGGTAAATGTAGAGAATCAAAAATGTTGATGTTTGGGCACTATTTGTGGCTTATTTGTAATGCTGGCTGAATCAAATACTTACCTTTGTATATTTTAGGTTATTATTGACTAGAATGGGAGTGGAACTGTTATACAGTTCAAAGATTTGCTCATGGAAGGCCTCTGTTTAATATTTTCCCCTTCCTTCCTTCCTTCCTTCCTTCCTTCCTTCCTTCCTTCCTTCCTTCCTTCCTTCCTTCCTTCCTTCCTTTCCTTCCTTTCCTTCCTTTCCTTCCTTTCCTTCCTTTCCTTCCTTCGACAAAGACAACTGCATCTTCCAAATAACTTCATACAAAGAAAAAAAGCTTATGCATATTAAACCTTCATCACATTAAGTTAAATGCAATGTTTCACTGGACCTGCTAGATTTAGTCCACTTCTTACCACATCTTGAATTACATGCACTATTTATTTTATCCTTCGTAGAATCGTATTTTCTTGTCCCCTGCTTTTCTAGGCATTGCCACCCAAGAAGCCTAATAAATGATTGACACCCCATTGGAAATGGTTGTTTGCTGTAAATCCCACCCTTTTCAATCCCTGGGTTTTGTGGAGCTTAATGGAAGCTTTCCTGCCTGTTTCATTTAATACTGCAGCTGAGCAAAACCTGAATGGCAGGAGGAGGAGAGGGATTTTGACATGGGAAATAGTCTCCTGGCAGCTATTTTCAGAATAAATATTTCCTTTTTATTTTAACAAAAACCTTTTCCATCTGTTCTGCTCTCATACTGCAAATGCATAAACAGCATAACTCAAAGGCACATCATAAAAAGTGAGGCACATTTCAGATCTTTGTCTTTATCTCCCTTAATCTTTATGCAGCTTACTGTCTGCTTATCATTGCTTTCAATTCAGTATAGTAGGAAAAGAAATCGCAATCCATTTTTTAGCAGTCTTCAAAGTTGCAACATATTAGGGCTATATGAAGTGAGGGTATTCCAACTCAAGTGCTTCCATCTATTTTGACCATTCATCTCATTTATGAGGCTGTCAATATGTCTTCAAAGGGGTCAATCATTGGTTGAAGCAAAACGCCCCTTTAAAGCTTTGCATAACCCCACAAAATACAAATGGGATGTTTTTTGCCTGTCAGATTCCAGACACGTTGTGGATGAGATCACATCTGGTCCAGTCCGGGATAGATCGATAATAATAGCCTTCAGCCCTTTCATTCATTCTCTGAGTTTATTCCCCATGTCACATTTTACTAAATGTGATGAACAGTAAATAGACCTACAACAAAACTGAGTTCAGTAGATTTCATATGGCAGGGCTAAGGGATCTGCTTTGCTCTTGGAAACATTACATTAAATGTTCAGATAATTAGTGGAATCACTAGCCGATATAAATAAATAAATCTTTACTGATGGTTCATATTTGTGGAATTAGATTCATAATTTGAAGAGACTTGGAGACAGTGACTATCAAAAGAGAGTTCAATGCTTTGTTGATGTTTAACTCTTCATTCACTCTCTTAATGACATACTGTATGTGCATTAATTGTGATGAGAACAGAATGCAAGTTTTGATTCTTTTCTTCATGTGTTGTTACATGACATGCATGTACATAAGGGTCATAGCCTGTGTATGATACACCTTGCATCACGTTGACAAACCAATGGATTCTGCAGTCTCGGGATGCTTTCTTGAAATGCTGGTTTCCAATGGCCATTTGCTAAAAATAGGCATTTAGTGGCTAGCTAAAGGGCCGTGATGGCTGAACAGTTAAAGACGCTAAGCTTGTCAGCTGTAAAGCTGAAAACCTGGGTTTGAGACCCAAGCTCAACTGTGATGGGGTGAGCTCCCATTTCTTGCCCCAGCTCCTGCCCACCTAGCAGTTCAAAAGCATGCAAATGTGAGTAGATAAATAGGCACCACTTCCAGTACGAAGGTAACAACATTTCGTGCACCTCAGTGTATAGTCATGCTGGCCACATGACTACAGAAGCGTCTACCGACAACAAACCTTTATCTTTACCTTTAGTGGATACCTACTGTCCTTTCAAAAAAATGTCCTTTGGTGTCCATATGCTTATGACTATAATTGCACAATGTCTAAGACAGCATCTAATCTTCATTCCTTTTCCTCCTTCTTTCCAATCAATTTCTAAGGATGGCTGGGAAAGATCAGATGACAAAGCTTCTGCCAGCACTTGCGTCAAACAGATTCATGAATCAAAACAAAGCAGCCGATCAAATCAAATAGCTCTGAAACACGTTGTGGAATATGAATATATGAGAATATTAAATCTTGTTTCAGTTCAGTTAATACATATAATAACTTTCTTCCCAAGTGCAAAAATTATAGGAACTGTTCATATGGTGAAATGAAGCATTAATCTCATTTCATCTCCAATAACATAATATACTCAAGTTTCTTCTATATCAATACAATGGATTCAAATACATCTCAAATATTATTGTTTGTTGAATGAGACATGAAGTTATAATGAAGTTCTTTGCATTGATTTTAATATCTTTTCCCATGGCCAAAGCAAAATACAAATCTCTAATTCTTTATTCCATTCAATATTTAAATGCTTGTATAAAATTTTATTCATCACTAATATAATTTTAAAAGGAATAAGTTTAGGTGGGTTTTTTTTTTTTTTTGTAGCATAGAATTTAACAATCATGAGTAAGAACTAGCAATTTCTGAGGCTGAAAATGCCACAGGTTCAAACTGAGATATTATAATTGTTAATCTTTCCACCATGCAGTACTGAGCAAATATTTTGTCCCTTAATGCAAAACAAAGAAAAAGATAGAAATTCTTCTAATTGTTCCAAAGTATAAATCCACATTTCCAATACAGTAAGTTTCTTTAAAAAAACAACAACCAAGATCTAAATTACAGTATATCACTAGTTTAGCATGAGAAAAAGGATAAAAAGACTAATTTCGTATTCAAAGCCTCAAATTCTTCTTAAACTCTGATGTATCTGGTAAAACTTGTACTTTCATTTCTTGTTTCCTACTCTCATTTTCTATAGCAAATTTAAGTGGTAAATATTGCTCAGCTGTATGACATCTGTTCTTGAGACAGATAATCAGGATTCTCAGATGATTCCATAAATCATCTGAAACAACCCAGACTATTATAACTAGATGAATTATGGTCAAGTCAACTAGTCTCTAAGCAACTTGACTTTAATCGTAGAATGCAGATCCTGCCTTGCTTCATTCTACTACTCTGATAAATCGACCTTCAGTGATTTAAATGTATTTGTTTATTTATCTTAATATAATGCATTCCCTATGAAGAATGGGGCCAATCTACATATTTCTCAAAAGCCTCTCCATCTGAAAATATATGAGACTTAAATAGCCAGATTTATTTTTGTGCTACAAACATACATTGTTTGTATTTTACTTTATGCCATATCAGCTATTGTAGTATATTTTTCTCAGGTTTCACAGCGGTCTGTAAGAGCAGTTTATAATTCTTAAATCCCTTTTGAATAATTTTATTGGGTTTTTTTATGAATATAGATGTGCATATCTCTCTCTCTCTCTCTCTCTCTCTCTCTCTTTACGACACTGTAATCCCTTTTATTGGATATACATACATGTGTCTGTGTGTGTATCAGAGGTGGGTTCCTCCTGTTTAGGACCAGTAGCGACCCTCTGGTGATGTCACGATGACATCACGGAGCCGGTTCAGTCGGTGCTGGTCCGTGGACGCCGCCATCTTTTTTTTGGAATTTTTTTTGGGGGGGGGATTTTTTGGGGGGGAATTTTTTTTTCTTTCTTCTGCGCATGCGCAGAAGCCAAGTTGCCGGCACTGCTCATGCGCCACCATCTTGTTTTTGGCTTTTTTTTAAAAAAAATTTAATTTTCGGCACTGCGGCCCCACAAGGTGCAGCCACGCTGTGCGGGAGGAAGCGAACCGGCAGCGAGGTAAGTTAGATCCCGCCCCTGGTGTGTATGTATGTGTGTGGCTCAGCTGATAAGGGAGGAGAACTTGTGGCTTAGAGCAGGGGTGGGTTTCAACTTACCTCGCTGCCGGTTCGCTCCCTCCCGCACATGCGCACTAACAAAAAATCCGAAAAAAAAGAAAAGAAAAAAGAAAACCAAAGCTGAAAAAAAAGATGGCGATCACATGCACAGTGCCGGAAGTCAGCTTCTGCACATGCTCAGAAGGTTTTATTTTTTTTTTCTGGAATTTTTTTGTTGATTTTTTTTGTTTTTTTTTTCTTCTGCGCATGTGCAGAAGCTGAGTTTCTGCCATCTTGTTTTTGGCTTTTTTTGGGGGGGAGATTTTTTAAAAATTTTTTGTACTACGCGCCCACAAGGTGCAGCCACGCTGTGCGGGAGGAAGCGAACCGGCAGCGAGGTAAGTTAGAACCCACCCCTGGTGTGTATGTATGTGTGTGGCTCAGCTGATAAGGGAGGAGAACTTGTGGCTTAGAGCAGGGGTGGGTTTCCTAACAAGGCAAGCAGCCCAAGTTCCAATCCTTGAAGGGAGGGGGGGAGGGTATGGCTAGCTGATGAGAGCTAAATAGCTTGAAATAGATCTATACTAGTCTTCCTTTATTTCTTTATCAGCAAAAATGTAAGTTTGAATATATATGTAACATACACACACACACACACACACAGAGAGAGAGAGAGAGAGAGAGAGAGCGAGAGAAAGAGAGAGAGAGAGAGAGTCTGTGAGTATGCGTGTTATGTTTATTTGTACTGTATTTATATTTTATAGTATTTTAAAGATTATATTATCCAAGATTGCTAATTTTAATTCCTTCTTGTTATATATGTTTAGCCTGAGCAAGCCATTTATAGCATATCTTGGTTTAATCTTGTCTTTTAGACTTTTTTTTTTATCGCCATGTACTTTTCCTAACTATCCTGACATTGTCAGTTTAGTTTTTACATATTTTGGTTATTTGAATACCAGTTCTCTTATGCTGGTTAATAACTGCAATAAAGTTAAGTATTTTTACTGTATCACTTCAGTGAAGCATCTGAAAATATAGCTCAGTGAAAATGTAAGGATATTCAGGTACAGTACCCCTTCACAGAAGCTGAATTAGTGATGGTGATCTCTTTGAAGTCAAAAACTAAATTAGTGATTCCAGAAAGGTTATTGCCAAATATGCCAGAAGAAATTGGGTGCAATATTTTAATAAATGTTAAAAGTAAACAAAAGTACCCAATTTTTTTTTTTAAAAAAAAAACAGTTGAGAGATAAAATGTTAGATGTTCAGGAGAGGTTTTGCTCAGTATACAGAGCACGCTGACTCTGTCTCCTATTACTTTTATAAGCTACGAGGTGTCTAGTTTATAAGTTTTTTCTTCCTTTCTTCTTCCCCCCACCTCTTCTTTCAGAGAGAAAGGACAGCAAGAAAGTAGTCTCGTGATTTGTTAGCTAAACCTTCGACATTTATACTCCTAGTTAGTGAGAGGATACAACAGTCTGGTTGAAATATGACATGTGCCACATTCTAATATTCTACAAGGAGCCATTTGAGGGAAAAAATGGATGTATATAGTTTCATATTGCATCTGAAAGCTTTCATTCCTGTTCTGGAAGGTACAAGATCTCCTGCTTGTTTAACATTTGAGCCTTTTAACATTCGTGAAACCTCAGCCTATTTAATCTGGCCCCTTGCCTTGCTCATATCAACACGTAACATGTAACATTACATAACATAACATTACAATCAATGTCTTGCAAGTTCTACTATTTAGGTTTTTACTCTGTCAACTGAAGGGGCAATCTTGACAAGCAACTCCCAGGCCAGAAGCTGATTCTGCCACTGAAGCCTTGGGCCATCTACCCTTGGACTGATTAAAAATGCCTCCCTCTTGTACACATGAAAAAAATTAAGCCATATCTGTTGAACCTGTAGGCTTTAATACTCATTTCACTTGTATGATGATGCTATCTTGTTAAGCTTCCTATTTTTGGAACACAATATTTAGCTGTAACTTGGGGATATATTATAGTCAGAACCAGTTTCATCTAGTGGTGAAGGCACCAGGCTAGAAACTGGGAGACAGTGAATTCTAGTCCTTCAGCATGAAAGCCGGCTAGCTGACGTTGGGCTAGTCATTGTCTCTCAACCCAATTCACCTCAATGGGTTGTTCTGGGGAAAATAGGCAGAGGAAGGAATATTAGGCTTGTTCGCTGTCTTGAGTTATTTATAAAAATAATCAAGGCAATGAATGAATGAATGAATGAATGAATGAATGAATGAATGAATGAATGAATACAGCCTCAAGTTTTTGCTTTACTTTTACATTTCACTTTTACATACTAAACTGTTCTAGCCATTTCTATAACAACTAATTAATGATTGTAACCATGAGTTATGATCTATGACCTATCACTTTGTTGTTTGTATGTACACTGAGGTTATGCACAGGAGCAAATTCCTTGTGTCCAATTATACTTGGCCAACAAACAATATTCTATTCTGTTCTGTTCTGTTCTGTTCTGTTCTGTTCTGTTCTGTTCTCTCTCTCTCTCACTCTCTCTCATTCTCTCTCTCTCTCGCTCCCTCTCCTAGAAGAGCAAATACGGGTATGGACGGGCCACCTTGCTGACTTCCATTCCACTCCATTCCACTCCATTCCATTCCATTCCATTCCATTCCATTCCATTCCATTGTATTCTCTAATCAGCATCTAATGGTCCATGGCCTTCTTAAAAGGAATTTCCAGTCAGTGGAAATTGGAAGCACTAAGAACTAAAACCAGGACTTTTATTCTATTTACCTGATTTATGTGTCCCAGCTTTGCATCACAGAATAGCAGGTAGCACACCAAACATGTGGTATCAATTAATTAAATTAAATTAATTAAATACCCAAGTGGAAATACTGAATACAGGAATGAAACACATACAGTAAGGCATAAGGATGCTTGGGTGATCCCTGCTAACTTAAATACCAGAGTGGAGGCCATCACAATCAACAATCCAATAAGACGCACAGAATTTATTATCCTTGATGAAACTAATTTTCTTTGGTATTCTCTTTTATGTTCTATGGAAGAAGGCACTCTCTGGACACATACCAGAATCATCAGCCCATTTTACTGCCATGCTGAAATTCGCTTGGGCAAAGAAAACTTTTCTCTGACATCATCCCTTCCTCACATCTTCTGGCAGGTATTTTTAATGACTGAGAACGTGCTGTGAAGACAGTTTTCTGGGGAAACGTTTGGGTTTTTGTTCCATGGAAACATGGAATATTCATTATTTCAAATTTTGTTTCATTGGAACACAAAACATTTGGAGCAGAGCTGGGTTGTTTTGAGTTCAGAACAAAATAGGCTTTCCATTTGGTGCGTATTTTTATTTGTTCAGGTGTCAGGCATTTTCATAATTTATTTCTGTCAACTGATTAAAACCCTTTTTTACCCAGGATTGTGTTTGATTTGTTTTTTGCTGAACTATAGAAATTGTAGCATGTTTTAAGCTCTGGAATATTTTATATTTGCATTTTATTTCTTAACTTAGCTCTACAATTTTTAATAATAATAGATATGTTCATTCAACATAAAGAGAACAAGATTATCCCTTTGCCCGTTCAATTATCTCAGGAGTCCTGAATTCAAAGGGCCACGTGGTTATGATCCAGTCAAACCAATTAGTTACTCATCTTAGAAGTCAACAGGTGGTTCATTATTTTCTGTGTCTGGGAAAATAGTCTCTTCATATAAGCTGGGACGGTCCCTGATTTCTTTTCTCCTTTCTCTTGAAGATTCCAACATAAAGCAAGCTCTTATCTGGCTACTTAATCCAAAAGAGAAGAGTATGTTTTCACAATTCAGTTAGTTGTTGTTGACTGGTATGCCATATATAGTAAACAAGTGTCTTGTGGAACAGAAAACAGAAGGTTATTGGACATGTGCATCATGGTTTGGGGATGAGAATGACCTGTATCATGGGGACTGATGGACTGAATGTTTCATTGAGTTTGAGCTTTTGCCTAACTTTATGCAACCCTCAGTCTAATTTCTAAAGCTGTTTGCAAGCAGTTAACTTCAAACCTTTGGCAAGAATGATTTTACTAGGCTAGAAAATGTAAATATGATTGGCAGGGGAATAAGAAACAAAGGACTTTAGCTTTTACTCTTTATTCACATAATGTGACTTCATCTCTGGATCCCAAATTGCAAGCAAAGCTCATTACACGTACATCTCACATTGCTCTTGCCACTAAGACATGAGGGCCTCCCATTGTATCATACCAAGGACAACCATGTAAAATAGGATGGGTAACAACTGCTCTCGAGTTGCATAATCAGTTTCATGGTTGAATTGTTACTTGAACTCTGATGCCTGCTTTCATTCCAATGTCTAAGCCACCATCCCATGTGGGTTTTCATCTGGCTCTTTACTAAAAGGAGTTTAATTTCTTTTTGCAAAATCTTGTTTTTTTTATTGAAGAAAATGTTCTCATTGCAGCTTTACACAATAATCCAGGTTTCTCAATTTTATTTCCCTACATAACACAAATGGAGACCAGAGGATAACTTTCCTAAGGCCATTTATTGAAGTGATGGTAGAATCTCTCTTCCTTCCTTCCTGCCTGCCTGCCTGCCTGCCTGCCTCATTTTAAGTCACCTTGTAATATTAATATAGTTCTATAGAAACCAAATATATAATCAGCATCTAATATTCTGATATAAATTTCTTCATGGCTGATGGTCATGACATAAATTAGTTCTAAAACTGATGTGGAACAAAATACCATTACAGAGACCGGGAAGGGAATAAAATAACAGCTCAGTTTCTCACCCAAATACTATTTCTTGACACATTACTAATTAACTTTTCAATTAATCATATTTAATAATGCTGATGAAATAATTATGCCAGTTTAGATGCACTAATGTTATAAAGACTATAACATTATTATGCAATTATTTTCTTATATCTGGAGGTCTGTTTGTTTATGCAAATCTAATTTGAGTTTCAGTCATTAATCTAAAAGTGTTAATCTCAAGCCAGTTGCTCTTTTTTTTAAAACATTTTCCTCTTGCAAACAGGCAATTCTGTCATTGTAAGTATATTTTCCAGGGATTAATAAATGCACTTAAACCAGTTTCAGTCCTTAAATCCTCATAAAGCTAACTGAACAAACAAATTGAGCCAATTCACACAGGGACAAAGAAGAAAACATTGTTTAATTGTTTAGAGAATGTTAAGCAACAAAATAACATCCCAAAATGCCCTTAATCCTTGAAAAGAACAAAGCAGCATTTTTATTATTTTTCTTAACTTTTAGATTAAATTGTACATAAATGCATTCCAATCAAGCTATTTCCCTTTGGGGTAGTAAGTACTGTCATGCAAAACACAAAGATAGTATGTGGCAAGATTATTGCATGCAAAAAATGATAAGTAATGAAAAGCTACAGTGGAAATTTGGATTATAAAATTAACTGAATTCAAAGAAATGGCAAAACTGACAACTTTGGTTAGGGAAAAAGTGACATAGACTTTTCTAAAAGACTGGAAACCTTATATGGATATTTTCTGTTGAAAGAAGAAAAGACTGAATTGATGGTTTCTGGATTTGAATATTAAAAAGGGCCAAAGAGGATGGGGGAAAGAATATGGTGGTAATTACTTGATTGAAAAAAGGACAGCAACTATATGTTTTCTTCTTTTTTTATTTCTTTTCTTTTTTCCATTTAAATTTAGTGGACTTTGGATGTAGTAGACAAGATTTCCAAACTTCTGTCTAATACAATGCACAGGTCTATTGTAACCATGTAGTCCAGAGAAGTCTCACTTACTCTGGCCATGTCATGCAGGAAATTCACTGGAGAAAGCAATTATGTTTGGAAGAGTTAGCAGTAAAGCAGCGGTTCTCAACCTGTGGGTCACGACCCCTTTGGGGGTCGAATGATCCTTTCACAGGGGTCGCCTAAGTGCGCGCTAGCATGCCACGCCCCCTTTGTCACCTCATCGCGTGCAGGGAGGGGGCGGGGAGGGGGTCACGGCAGCGGGGCAGGGGTCACGGCATTAGGAAGGTTGAGAACCACTGCAGCAAAGGGAAAAAAGGCCTTCAAAGAACAAGGGCTGGACACCATCAAAGCTGACATCAGCCACAGCATAGAAAAACTCAAAGAAGTATTGCAAGATTGGAAGATGTGGAAAGACCTGGCCTATAGTATTGCCAAGAGTCAGACATGACTGAATAAATGACATCATCATCATTCCAGAGGAGGAAATTAAATTTACCTTTACAACATCTATCACAATTATGTCATTGGTATCCATTTATACCATACACAAATGATATACTTTTGATTTCACTGATTCATAGAATCAAAAATTTGGAATGTGTAGGGGGAAGAGTGGCAGAACCTGAAGGTGAAGTTTTGTAGGGATTCTAGGCTGATCTCTCTTTTAACTCTACCCCAGGTTCTGCCATTCCTATAAATCCCTTGTCAAGGCAGGATTTACTATCTATTTTGGATAGATAGCTATCCAAGCTAAGGGTGAAAGAGAACATCTATGATACGAAGCAATCAATTCTACTTGTTAACTGCTCTTACCATCAGGTATCTTTCAATCATAGGCCAATATAAAATGCAAGCATAATAGCAGTGGTGAAATCCAATTTTTTTTACTACCAGTTCTGTGGGCATGGCTTGGTGGGTGTGGTGTGGCTTGGTGGGTGTGGCAGGGGAAGGATACTGCAAAATCTCCATTCCCTCCCCACTCCTGGGAGAAGGATATTGCAAAATCTCCATTCCCACCCCACTCTGGGGACAGCCAGAGGTGGTATTTGCTGGTTCTCCAAACTACTCAAAATTTCCGCTACCGGTTCTCCAGAACCTGTCAGAACCTGCTGGATTTCACCCCTGCATAATAGGCATAACAAATTAGAGCATGAAATAACAGATTAGTAACAAGGTTATAAGAATTACTAAGGCAATTCTTTGCAAGGTACTTGCTATTAATAGTAAAATTATAAAAATTATGATATGGTAATAGAATATGGACACTAAAAAGAGTGGCATAAAAATAAATGAAATAAAAAAAGAATGGACTGAAATCAACAACAGATCAAGCAACTTAGACGAGAGAATAGATGAAACTAAGAGTTCACATTACTATCATTTTGGTTTGTATCGTTTGTTAGTTTTGGTTTGGAAGACAGAAAAAATATATCAACAGAAAGAAAAAGCAAATGCGGAAATGGAAAAAGGAAGCATCAAAGTTTCTGATACAGACAAGTTAAATCTAAGCATACTGATCTACCTTTAAAGCGCCATTTGTTTCCTAATACTCATAGCTTGAGAGACAAATTTTGCCATTTTGTAAAAGTAGTATCTGGGTTTTAATCTGATTAAAAAAGAGGCCGAAACAAAAGCTACCTTGGTATTTTGTTTTGGATGTGTTATGAGCAAATGTCAGGAGTCCCAGTTCAAAGAACAGAACAGCCATGAATGCACCATTCACTTAGCAGACCCAGAAAGTCGTTGACATAGGACTTTCTCATGTGGGACACCAGGAAACCTCTCTTGAATAATTGCATGGGATAACACATTTAAAAAAAGGCATGCACTGAGCAAAGGCTATTAAAATGATAAAAAGCTGGAGTGAACTTTCCATTTGGATTTCTGATTGCATTGGGCTAAGCTCATTTTGTGTACTGTACTGAGGCTGTTTTAGATTGCTTTGGTTTTGCATTGCCATCGGATGCCCTTAAAGATGGAGAAAGGTTGCAAATCATTAAGTTGATTCCAGTGAAATTAGCTGCATGGAGTGATGTTGATTATGCACTCTTAGGGGGCCTACAACTTCGGGATAATATAAGTGCTTTCGCCAATATGCAAATCTGCTTTTTCCAAATCTGGGGTTTGGACAATTAAGCCCAGCTTTGATTTATACTGTAGTATTTGGAACGGAAGGTGGAATGCCACCAGTCTTTTTCAGGAATTTAGATTGTATTTTTCACAATGAGGAATCTCTTTATAGATACACTTGTATAAATCTATAAATCTACAGAGCAAAGAATCACCCATTGGGTAATAGTGCCTTAAAATGCCAGCTTCTAAGGCTTTTTCATTGCTTAGATTTTTATGTTTTTGAACAGTAGTTCTTAAAAGCAGATATAGGTAGATCTTCTAGGTGGAAATATTCTGTCCATGTGGCTAAGGGATTACTGAATCTCTGGTCCACATCCTGCTATATGGCCACTTCTACAGAGCTCTTCATGGAACCCTTATTTAACCTTTCCTGGCCATTCAGATGAATTCTATGTCTGACTTGTTACAAAAATTCCAAAATAAGATATGGTTACTAAACTTACATTACTAGCATCGTGGGATCACTTAGTTAAGATACAGGCTAGTTAAGGAAATATAACTAATAGAACAACATTTTAATCACTTTTAGACTCGATCTGTTAAGTAGACTCGATAAAGGTTACATGCAATTATCTGCATTGCTTTCTTTTTTAAAAAAATCCTCAGTCTACTAGACTGCATAAAACCTTAACTAAAGTTTGTCTTTAGAAGTGGGTTAATACAATATTACATCATGTGTGTTCTCAATATCCATCTAACTTGTTTTAGTGTACAACTTTTCATTCAGATTTAAATATAAGTTTGTTATTTTGCTGTTAATACCTTTTTCTGTTGGTCAAGACCACAATAAAGTTTTGATTTGAATACTGACCAGATTATTTTCTGGGATTCACAGAATTTACATTCATCACATTCCAATCTGAATCCTAAAACATTAGGATTTAGCCTTACTTGTTAAAGAATGTGGCCACTGATCTGATGTTTTATGTCTGTTTTTTGAAAAGATCTAACTTTGGAGTATAAATTTGGAGTTCCAAAGGTGCTTTTTCAAAAGGCAACTGGACTTTGTTTTTCCTTGAGATGTTTTGCTTCTCATCCAAGAAGCTACTTCAGTTATTCAGAACTGAAGAAGCTTCTTGGATGAGAAGTGAAACATCTTTAAGGAAAAACAAAGTCCAGTTGCCTTTTGAAAAAGCACCTTTGGGTCAACCATGACTGAGAATCTCCATAGATATAAATTTAGAATAATTTAGAGTGAATCTTCCTTCTTCACAATACATTGCAAAGGACTGTAGCACCACTGAGTAGGAACCCCAAACCTGTCTTGATAGCTTTCCAACCTTACTGTCATGCTCCAGGGAAATCAGGAGATTCAGGCAGTTCAAATGACTATAAAGATTTATTGCAAGCATAACCTCTGTACAAGAATCTGAGCTACTAAAGGTTAAGGGAAATGAGCGGGAGATAAGAAAGACATTCAAGGTGGGCTGAACGTAGATATTTTGTCGGTGCGCAGGGACTCATGACTGATGATATGTGTGACTCCTCCCTTGGGCTCAGCTTGGTCATCTCCTACACTTACATAGTTGTCTATTCCTCTAAAGGATGGGACCAGTGGTGGGTTGCTGCCAGTTCGGACTGGTTCGCCCATACTGGTGGCGGAAATTTGCACCCGCTCGCTAAACCAGCAGCGATGGCCAGCTGTCCACACCCCCAAACCGGTCCTCCAATCGCCGCGGCTGGCAAAGAACCCTCTGTGCATGCACAGAGGCTTCTGCGCATGTGCAGAGGGTCATTTCCCTGATGTGACGTAGGTGCGAGCGCGTGAACTTCCGTCGCACTTCCATCGTGATGCGAACCGGTAGGGAAGGTAAGTGGAACCCACCCCTGGATGGGACACAGCTGAGAAAACCAATATAAATTTGTAGCAAACAGAAAGCCTATAATATTTCTCCTACAATACCTTGCCGGAGAAATAAAATATTTATTATTGTTGCCTGCATGTGCTTAGTTTTATTTCTTTAACCAATGGACAAAGTAACTTTTACAGATAAAGTTGGGTATGTCAGTGTTTTTTTTTTTTACATTGTCTGCAATTTTTTTTAAAAAAAAAAACCTTCACATAATTTGACTTTGTAGCTGTATTTTTAAATGCACTTGTCTTAAAATGCAGATTCTAAAAATGCATAGGATTGAAGCTAATAAACAATGTCAAACCATTTTGCTAAGGGTACAAGCAGACGGGAGATTTAAGCTCCTATCTGCCTATTAGACTCTGAGATCAGGTTAGCCCATATTAGAATTTGAACACTTTCCACCTAATCCATTCTCCCCATGTATCCATTACCATCTAGTTTTGAATTAAATTCTGAATAAAATTTTGCTAAAATGGCAATGGCTAAGGATGAAAGAAAACCTAGGCAGCTGGACAAGTTGTTTATAAATACAGTCCTATTATCTGCAGGGATGCTGACTACTATGCAAGTGTAAAGCATAAAATAGCTGAATTCAAAGTATTACTGTGAATGTGAAGGAAAAAAAAACACTTAAGGACCCTCATTAATCTTCCTTTCATTCTGCCGTGACAGTTCAGAAATTTAGCATCTGTCACAGCTCACCTACTTCTGTGGCATTTATTTTGTCTTGAAGGTGGGTGACAGCATTTTGCTTCCTCATTGCATATATTAATCTGTAATGGTGCACCTGCCAGTTTAAATTGCAGCTGTTAAAGTATTTGATGGTAATACCTCTTCATTAACATACTGCTGACTAAAACACCTAAAGAACATCTGGTGAACGCTTCCTCAGCCATATGAACAGTCAGGTAAGAAAACCTCTTTGTAACTGGGAACATAATTCAGAGTAACTGTAAATCAAAGCTGATTTCTCAACAAAGGAAGGCTGATAGTTGTGCTATTCATTAAGTGTGTTCTGTTTTTATTTAGATGCGTGTTGCAGCATGGTCTAAAATCAAAATTATGTTGACTCATAAATGTAGTTATGCTTATTTCAGCAGAAGTTACTTATAATTCATTGAGACTATTGTTGTGCCTGCAATGGAAATAGTGGAAACACCACACTGGAAACACGTAAGATGCTGCTGCTGCTATTATTATTGATAACTATATTTCAATAGCTGGAGATAAAAGGGTCATTGACCAAGAAACAAGAAGGAAGTAAGAATAACCTTACACAGAGACTATAAACAAATGTGGGAAACAGTAGTTGCAATGGTACCGACAATGGTTAGTGAACTTGGATACCAAAAGATCTGGGGAAGCACTTGGACGCAAGAATGAATAGAATCTCAACTTATCAATTACAACTTTTGCATTACTTGGCACAATGTGGTGAGTTTATAAAGCTGCCCATCTTGCGTACAGTACGTAATAATTCTAGACAGCTAACAATACTTAGAATAGAGGGGTATGGTGCATAGAGGTGCCTCACAATCTGGAGGCTGTGAGTTGGAACCTAGGTAGCAGCACATATTTCTCTCTCTGGGCAGGAAGAGAAAATATCTGGTTAGAACTCCACATAAGTGTCAGGAAGAGCATCCGGCCAGTAAATGCTCAGCTCCAACTCCATCCGGATACAAGGGATTACAGGGTCGTTAAAGGAAAACAACAACAACAACAACAACACAATACTTAGTATAAATACAATACAACAATATTATAAATAACAAAAATAGCAGCTGGAAAAAAAGTCAACATCATCCATTAAAATAATGAGAAACTTCACACATAGTTTTTAATCAAATTGTAATCTAAATCAGCAATAAATATTTATTTCAGCATTTTATTCAATGTGAAAGTCAATAAGGCACAAGACTAGATCTGACACAATTTCAACAGGTTTGTGATCTCCCAGAATCCATTCCAATATGTAGAAGAGACTGAAATTGAACACTATTTTGAGATTAGAAAATTGCACGAGTTAAAAAAAAAAGTGAAGAATGCAGCTGGGAAAGGCTATGTATAAAATTAAATATAAAAAGGGAAAGTTATTTATTAAAAAAAGAGCCTAAATGCTTGCATCAATGAACTTTATACTTATATTAAAAATGCATCAGGGAAATTTATTTGTTTTTG
The DNA here is from genome assembly GCA_003457575.1 of Thermophis baileyi. Taxonomy (NCBI): domain Eukaryota; kingdom Metazoa; phylum Chordata; class Lepidosauria; order Squamata; family Dipsadidae; genus Thermophis; species Thermophis baileyi. The sequence continues at coordinate 1,080,496 of QLTV01003430.1, forward strand.
AAAACATTTTTATTGAGGAAATTGCTTATTGCTAACAGCTCCATATATTAGGTAAAGTTATGGGTAGAAAGATGGGCTAGAAACAGACTGAAATATTGCCTTTCTATAATAGACAGTAAAATAATATATGTATACCGAGTCTCATATTCCTAATTTCAAGGTAGGTTTTATATTTATGCTCAGAAGAAACATCATATAAATTTCAAGGGAAGGCAAAAGGACTTTTAGCAGACTAACATTTTCAGGGTTATACCACACATTGCCAAGGTTCTTTCTTGTTTTTAAATGTAAATTTTTATTTATTTATTGTTTTCTTTCCACACTCTCTTTTAGAATGACCTTGAAAAAATATATTTTATTTAATTCTTCATTAGTTATTACTTAATTCTCTGATTAAGTAATACTAATTGTGGTAAAAATATGTGTTATATGAATCAGACTTTCATTGCTAAATGACAAGAATGAATTTACAAAGAAAAAGTAGACCACTGTCAGTCTTCCCTGGTTTGCTGCAAGAAATGGTACAGATGAGATCTAAGAGGACTTCTGCTATCTTCCTTCAGTTCATCCCATATTTCTTTAAAGTTAGAATCACATAAGATAGATTACCGTATTTTTTGGAGCATAAGACGCACCAGAGTATAAGACGCACCTTAGTTTTTGGGGAGGAAAATAAGAAAAAAGCTGATTGGCGGGTGGATCCTGCTCCCGAAATACCCCCAATCAGCTGTTCTCAGAGGTGAATTTTAGCAACAGGTTCGTTGGTTGTGAGCTCTGCGCCTTGCTTTTTTTTCTGCCTCTGAAACCTCCGTTTCAGAGGCTTTTTTTCTGAAGCTCTGTTTCAGAGGCTTTTTTTCTGAAGCTCCATTTCAGAGGCTTTTTTCAGCCTCTGAAACCTCCGTTTGAGAGGCTGGTCGGGGCTACATTCGGAGTATAAGACGCACCCAGATTTTCACCCTCTTTTTGGGGGGAAAAAGGTCCGTCTTATACTCCGAAAAATACGGTAATAAGGTTGGAAGGGACTTTGGAGTTCTTCTACAGTGTTTCCCCGAAAATAAGACCCTGTCTTATTTTTTTTTGAACCCTGAAATAAGCGCTTGGCCTTATTGCCATGCACTCAAAAGCCCAATTGGGCTTATTATCAGGGAATGCCTTATTTGGGGGGAAACAGGGTAGTCCAACCCCCCAGCTCAAACAGGAGATCCTATATCAGTGATGGCGAACCTTTTTTTGCTCGGGTGCCAAAAGGGCGCCCAGGTTCGGAAGTTTCCGAACTTCCGGTAGGCCCGTTGGGTCCGTTTTTCGCCATCCACAAGCTCCAGAGGCTTTCCTGAAGCCTGGGGAGGGCGAAAAATGGCCCAACGGCCCAACCGAAAGTTCATTTCTGAATTTCCAGTAGGCCTGTTGGGCCGTTTTTCACCATCCACAGGCTCCGGAGGCTTTCCTGAAACCTGGGGAAGGCGAAAACTATCTCCCCCCACCCTCCGGAAGGCTGAAAATCAGCTGGCCAGTGCGCACATGCACACTGGAGCTGACATAGGGCAATGCCTCGCGTGCCCTCAGATATGGCTCTGCATGCCACCTGTGGCACACATGCCATAGGTTCGCCATCATGGTCCTATATCATGGAAAGACAAAAGAATTGTCCTTGATGTGTTAAAGGATATGTTAAATCCTCATCATCTTCCACACATCAGAGAGGTAACTTGTGCAGAAGAAACCTCCTCTACTCATATGGACTCCCAACATATTTTAGATCCCTGGGAGATAAGAGTAGTAAATTAAGAGTAGTGCAGACTTTCTGCTACAGGTAATCTGTCTCAATTACTAGGAGAACTGCAGGACTGGCAATGGAGAAAAGCTTGAGGTAATATGCCCATTGGATTCGTTCCTACTCTTCTCATTCGTTGATAATCATATGTATACAGACTGGAGGAAATTCTGGTCTCTTATGATTTCAGTTCAGAAAAAAAAATGGTATGTTTGCTACAAATATTAGGTTGCAAATATAATTTCAGTACTAAAAAATTTAGTATTACCAACTTTGTGCATTTATTCACCTAATTGCTTTGTCCCTGGGACTTTAGTTACTGAATTCTGATATTTCTTAGAGGCGGAACAAAGTTCGTTAGGGTATATTTTGGAGACTATATTTTTCTCAGGAGGAAGCTAGTTGTATTTGCTAAACAGAAAATATAAATGTGTATAGATCCCACAAGTAGGTAATCTGTTAAGTTGTTTTTTTAAGCCCATAAATTAGTATATAGGTTGGCGGTTTGAATAAAACTGCATGCCAAAACACCAAGATCATTAAATCTTTTCCCTTTAATTTATGCTGGTTTAAATGAATAAATGTGTGACTGTTAGGAATCATAAAACAGTACTGACACTTCATTTTTCCTTTGCTTCTACTCAAATTTAGGTTAACAGAGGGCATAACCCATAGCCCACTTACGTTGGAAATGCTATTAAAGCAAACCTGATGCATGCAAATATATATATTCACATGACCATGGGGATACTGTAATGATTGTAAGTAGAAGGACTATTTAAGAGCCACGGTGGCACAGTGGTTAGAGTGCAGTACTGCAGGCTACTTCTGCTGATCACCGGCTGCCAGCAGTTTGGCAGATCGAATCTCACCAGGCTCAAGGTTGACTCAGCCTTCCATCCTTCTGAGGTGGGTAAAATGAGGACCCAGATTGTTGGGGGCAATATGCTGACTCTGTAAACCGCTTAGAGAGGGCTGTAACGCACTGTGAAGCGGTATATAAATCTAAGTGCTATTGCTATTGCTATATAAACAGTCATACAGTAAGTCACTTTTTTCAGTGCCTTTGTAAGTTCAAACGGTCATTAAACAAATGGTTGTAAGTCAAAGACTACCTACAATTAGCACCAAAGAAAAGAACTTTCTATAGAAAAGAAATATTCTGAACAGACCACTTCTGCTCAGAATAAATGCTCTATTCTGATTTATCTCTTCTGCTCTGACTCCTCACAAGCAGCTAAAAGCACTAAAGATATTCAAGTGATAATTAAATCTGGGACAGAAAAATAGAGAGAAAATAGATACGATGGGATATTGTAGTACAAAAACAGTAGGTTTCAGCTCAAAATATAAAATCAGGAAAAAAACCTAAAATGATCATGTAACATTACAGCAGATCTTTGTGACACTGTATATTTATTCCTGGAAAGACTAGCAATAGCAATAGCACTTAGACTTACATACCGCTTCACAGTGCTTTTACAGCCCTCTCTAAGCGGTTTACAGAGTCAGCATCTTGCCCCCAACAATCTGGGTCCTCGTTTTACCCACCTTGGAAGGATGGAAGGCTAAGTCAACCTTGAACCTGGTGAGATTCGAACTGCCAAATTGCAGACAGCCGGCAGTCAGCAGAAGTAGCTTGCAGTACTGCATTCTAACCACTGCGCCACCACGGCTCTTTCATGACACTGTATATTTATTCCTGGAAAGACTAATAGGTCTAATTCTGGAGCTTGTTCTAGCTATGAACTCGGTACATGTAGCGATCTAAAGTAGAAATCTGAATCCATATTCCCTAGCTCCATGAAGTTAAAATCATGAACAAATTTTCCCATAAATTTAGAAATTACTTTTATTTATTTTTTTAAACAGAAAATAGTTGTTCTTGCAACTTTGTCTTGGCAACTTTTCTAGTCTTTACACTTTGAAAAATGTCAATTGGCAGTTATCTTAATATGATGTTCTCCCATGGGCAGTGTTAAAAGCCAGGAAAGGTGGAGAAAGCCTTGAAATGCTGAGGAACATCGTGGAGGAGAGTTTAAATCAGCCTTAATGCAGTCTGTGCAAGCCTTTTGTGCACTCAAAAACCTCCTTCAAAACTTCAGCTGATATTAACATTAAGCCTCTTATGTTTAAGCCTGAGAGGGTTCAAGGGTTTTACGGCAGTACATATATTAAATATTCTCCCTCTTCTAAGGCAGAGATAGGAGAGCTTAGGAATGACCAATACAATAAATTTCCAAATTGCCCATTTCTAACAAAGAAAGAAATTGGATGAATTAATACAGTATCCTACTCCAACTTTAAAACCTAAACATCCAAAATTGTTCATTGCCCAAACTCTCAAAGCAGGTTTACCCTCTTCCACTTGCTTTTTGTAGGGTGAGTCCTTTGATAGACTTGATCGCTGAAATTTTTGTGATAGTATCAGAGCTGGCCTAGTTATCAGGCGAGCTTCATCTCTCTTGGGATGAATCTCTGTCAGTAGTGGCTTCAGAAGGTTGCTCGGCATGGGGAGATCGCAATGGCAATCTTTGACTTTTTCAGAGCAGAACTTGAAAAAAAAACCAAAAAAAAAAAAAAACAAACCCGGATGTGGTCTTGTGAGATTCTATAGCATTGCTGTTTTAGACCTCAAGTTTCTGTGGGATGTCAGAAGGACTGGTGCTAGTTGCTTGGAAAGATTAGCCTCTTCCAGGAAGGACTGTCCCAACAGTGTCAGAGTCCCACTTTGCTGATAATACTCTATAGTAGTCAATTAACTACCATACCAAACAGCAGAAACAATGCTATGGAAAACAGGCTGGTGTTAGAACAAATGGCATTCATAGCCTTCTCTCCCAACCCACCACTGACCCCCATGTTTGGACCAGCACCTGTCAAGGTAAGCTTGTTGAATCTTTCCTCACAGTAAGGTAGCAATAGCAATAGCATATAGCAATAGCATTTAAACTTATATACTGCTTCACAGTGCTTTACAACTCTCTCTAAGCAGTTTACAGAGTCAACATATTGAGCCAACAATCTGGGTCCTCATTTTACCGACCTCAGAAGGATGGAAAGCTGAGTCAACCTTGACCCTGGTGAGATTCAAACTGCCAAATTGCAGGTAGTCAGCAGAAGTAGCCTGCAGTATTGCATTCTAACCACTGTGCCACCACGGCTCTTAAATAGCTTTATATATTGTTTGATTTGTCTGTTGTGTGTATTCAGT
>QLTV01003430.1:1094106-1132290 GCA_003457575.1 Thermophis baileyi
GGGTTTTTTGTTGGCAGTTTGATTTTTCCTTTTTTTTCTGTGAGCCTTTTATTATGAGTAATATTTTTTTTGGGGGGGGGGTTGCTTCCCACAAAAGAAAGAAAAAGAAAGAAGGGAGGGAGGGAGGACCACAAATCTGGCTGGCACTAGACACAGCTTCAGAGGATGCTTTGAAACAGCACAGCAAAGGCTAGAAGGGACCTCAGAGGTCATCTAGTCCAACCCCCTGCTCCCTGGCAAAATGGACTGCTAAATTGGCCGCACCCACCCAGTCACATGACTACATGGCCACGCCCACCCAGTCACATGACCACATGACCATGCCCACCTGAAGCCACACCCACCTGACCTCCAAGCCACGCCCACAAAATAAGCCACGCCCACAGAACCGGTAGGGAAAATTTTTACATTTCACCCCTGGCCTCCAGTATTAAGTTGCTAGAGTGTGAAATAAAACAACTGAGTAAAAGAGTATTAATCAAAACCACTTAGCAGTTGGTCTGCTGTTTGCATCACAGGGGAAATTAATTCTTGTTGCTTTTATGACAATCAACCTGGTGTTGTAGAATTTTCCTTTGCTGGCTCAAACAGAAGCAAACTATATGGGGGACAAGAAAATGGAAGGTGTGAAAGCAGATAATGGCTTCAATACCTCATCTCTGCCTGGTGGAGAGAAAGATTTCTAAAAGTATACAGGTAAGTTAAAGGGAAGACTGACATTTAAGAAGGGAAATTTAATCGCATGTGATTGGCTTAGAGAAGATCTCTATAGCACAACTCTGTGAATAATAATTCTGTAATCCCATAAAAAGCAATGTCGACAACTTTCTGGGTTCCCTCCTGTAAAAGCTTGACCTAAGGAGGGCATCTCTTGTACAAAAATCCAGCAGAAAAATAACTTATATTGCTTTGTTCCCTAAGTCTGGTTTATTTATGCATACAGCTAGGGACAAACTCTTTCTGTAGCTAGAGATTTCCATGACAATAGTCAGTTTGAATATAATGTGAATGAAATATATAAAAAGCTAGGCTTCTCCATGCGGTAAGGCAGAGCCAGACAATAGAGATGGAGTCTTTTTAGAATCAACTTGCCTTTAGCTTTCCCAATTTATCTTTCCTTACTGAAAAGTTTGGGCTCTACATTATCTCCAGATTATTTCAGTTAGTGGCTTTGCATACTTTAGTTTCTGATTGCATTTCTCTTTGTACAAGACCCTTAACTTTTAGCAAACTTTCATATAACTCAGTGTATATAAAGAATTTCATACAATTATTGAGCAAGTGCATGTGTGAGTGAACGGATGCTGATACTTGTTATTTGCTTTATACTACAAGCATCGAAGGGAGGAATCTGTTGTGAAATGTATAGATTCCATGTGAATTTGGTAGCATAGCAATAGCAATAGCACTTAGACTTATATACCGCTTTACAGTGCTTTACAGCCCTCTCTAAGTGGTTCACAGAGTCAGCATATTGCACCCAACAATCTGGGTCCTCATTTTACCCACCTCGGAAGGATGGAAGGCTGAGTCAACCTTGAGCCAGTGAGATTTGAACCGCCGAACTGCAGCTAGGAGTCAGCTGAAGTAGCCTGCAGTACTGCACTCTAACCACTGCGCCACCTCGGCTCTAGCATGGCATATCGGCAGGCAAAAGAGCAAAACAAAACAAGAAAGCAATCTGAGAAACGCAACACCGGATATGTGAAGACTAGCCAGTGAGCCAATTTGAAAGCAGATCACATTGGAAGCTGGCCACTAGGTAAATATTGCATTTTCAAGTAGTAAAACATTGCATATCAACCTCAACAACAGTAGTGATCAAGCAGAGAGTAACACAACATTTACAAAAATGGGGACCTCACTCTCAAGATGCCCATTTGTGGCCATTTCTGAGCTATGAAACATTGCAAGTAGGGAAAGCTGGTTAAGTGTACCTCAGTGGGTCGTGTAAGGAAGACTGATGGTCTACCCATCTTATTTAACACTTCCTCCAACCATAAAGACTGCCAGGGATTGTCTGTTTTTTGTACATCCGTGAACTATTCCCCACTTTTTTTGGTTTTTGTGATAGACCAATCAAATAGCTCCGTTTCACAGAAAATTGCCACATCTCTTTGAGGATAATGATGAATATGCTACCCGCTCTGCCTCCAATTCATAATTTCTTAGGGCCTAAGAAGATTTGTTTCCTTTGGGCAGCACTGTATCTCACTTGATCATCTGAAAGCCTTCATAGTGTTTATGTAAACTCATGTTAAATCATTACTTTCCCTGAAGCCTCATAGGCGAATAGAATATATATGTGTGCCTTAGGGCTGACTTATAGAATTCCTGGTGATCTCTGAGCTTGGTTGTTTGCTTGCAGACATTTCATTATCCAACTAAGTAACATCATCAGTACAAGTGAGTGGGGCATTTACTCCCTGTTTATATACAACCCTGCCCTGCCAGGGTTGGTGGAGGGTATGGTTTTCTCCTTGGTAGTTCCTTGATTAAAGTGCTTGATAGTTTTTCTGGTGGTAAACCCTGCTTATCTAAATGTTGGCTGCTGGAGAGGATGCGTTCCGATTTTTGTTCCCTTCTTAGCTTTTTTGTCTCTTTTGAATGTTGTGTAAATGTGGTTTATCTCTACAGTATGTGTCTATTAATGGCTGATTTGTCTAAATGCCAAGCTTCCCTAGCAGTTTTGGAATCAGCTTGATCTTGGATGCTCACAGTTTCCCAACTGAAGCTATAGTTGTGTTTGTCCACATGTTGTGAGATTAAGGAGTTTTTATTGTCTGGAAGTTGAGTCATGGCACCTGGACTTTTTGGTCTGAAACGTTTTGCTGCTTATCCAAGTAGCTTCTTCAGCCTGAATAAGTTGGTTGGGGAACCCCATGTGTGTCCCCAGAAAAATCAAGACTTCACAGGTTCACCAGGTAGGCTACCTAAAAGAAGAATTTATGAACAACTACTCTTAACAACTTTCTGCCTACTCACCTAATGAGCCTTTTCAGATTAGGTGAGAAAGGAAACCACCTTGAAGGACATATATGGATCCTCCTAACCAACTTGCTCAGACTAAAGAAGCTACTTAAATGGGTGTAGGACAACTCACCATGGCCAACTCACCCATAGCCAACTCGCCACGGGACAATTCAGTCTCTTCATTCAGGTGCTTTTATTATTGGTGACCATGTTTTCGTCAAAATTATTGTAACTCTTGAATTTCTGGATTGGCTTTATTTTATTAGTGGCCACAGTTCCATCAAAATTAATTTAACTTTTGTATTTGTTGAATTGTCTTGTGGTGAGTTGGCCCATGGTGAGTTGGCCATGGCAAGTTGGCCATGGTGAATTGGCTGTGTTGAGTTTCCCATTCCAACTTAGACTCAACTTTCACACAACTCTAACTGGATGACTGAGAATCTTCATTGAATTTTTATTGTGTCTTCTGACTACTAGTTGATGTTCATAGATATCTCTACTAGTCTTCTGCCTGCTTGTCCTTCATAGGGACTATTACAGTCCTTACCCTGTATGTTGTAGATGAGCCCTTTTTAAATTCTTGGTCTCCTAGATCTTTTGGTTTACTTACAAGATTTTGGAGGGCATCTCATCTGGCTGTAATATCTTTTTTTGTTTCTGAGATAATTTTTATGTATGATTGGGTTATCCTTTTCATACCTTCTGTTCTGTTCAAACATCTCAGAAACAACCATTCACCTTGTGGCTGTTCCTCGTTCCCAGCACTAGAGTCTTCTCTAGGGTGCTAGGTAGTCACAGAATCCATCCAAAGTGAGATCATTTGAGCCTGTACATTGGTCTCCCAAGTGAGAATCCCGTTCCCACGTTTTCTTTCCTGGTTGCCACAATATTCTCTGGAGCCTTTTCTAAAACCAAATTCAATATATATGTATTAATAAATGCAAGATACAATTGGAAAAAACATAATGTATTGGAGATTGCCTTCATGCCATTCTTCTGCTGTAGTCACTGAGTGGTAATTACACATTATAAAGAAAGATGAAAAAACTTATACATAAAGGTGTGACATTATTTGAAAATATAATTTTGTCACAGATTATTAAAAATATTACCTGCTGAGTTTAGTAAGTACATAGGGCCAATTATGCTCCTTATTCCAATTTTATTACAGCAGTCATACATCCCAGACTTACAAATATCTCAATTAATTTTACCACTGATCTTAATGTGTCCAAAATAATGTTGCTTAATTCCTGCAAATTGTTCAGATGTGAAAATATAAGTTTCCCCATAGTAATATTCATTTCAGATTTATTCATTTTTTCTTAATAGATTTTTTTTTCAAATTTAATGATAATGAGGTGATGATGTAGATGTATAAAAATGAGGTATATGAACTATAAAAATTCAATATTGTTTCTAATCTTCCTGGTTTCAAAATACTAACAGTAAACTAGGGTATATCTGTAATTAAAAGGAAAGTATATGAGTAAATTTAACAGATTCTTGTTGTTTTATCTTCAGTTTTTAAAAGACTTGAAATTGGTTTGAATCTCCTTTTAGAACTAAAACCCTCCCAAGGTGGCTTCCCAATTAAAAAAAAGAAACAGCTATAAAAGTATAATAAAATAAAATGGAGTTAACAAAAGCAGCTGCATTGACAACTGATTTTATTACAAATCTAACGGAAAATATTAACAAGAGTTGAAATTTCAGCCAACACAACATACTTGCATATTTCAAACCCAAGAATACACTAAGGCAGAAGCTTGTCCACCACAAGGATAAAACACCCAGACACAAACTGAGCAACATGGTATATGCAGTACATGTGCAAATCTGTACATTGGGGAAACAAAAACAACCAGTTCATAAACGCATGGCACAGCATAGGAGAACAAACCCATCAAGACTAGATTCAGCAGTCCATCTGCATTTAAAAGACACAGGCCACTCTTTTGAAAACAGCAAAATCCACATTTTGGACAGAGAGGACCGCTGGTTTGAAAGAGGGGTCAAAGAGGCCATCTGTGTCAAAATTAAACAGCCTTCTCTCAACAAAGGGGAAGGGATTCGACATCATCTATCTCCAGTCTATAACATACTCCTTTCAACAGTTCCAAGGGGTATAAATCCTTCTATTCCCCACCATCCAGTCAGAGCTGAAGAAGCTTCTTGGATGAGAAGCGAAACGTCTTCAAAGAAAAACCAGAAAGTCCAATTGCCTCTTGAAAAAGCACCTTTGGGACAACAGAGGTGGGTTCCTCCCGGTTCAGACCAGTAGCGACCCGCTGGTGACGTCACGGTGACATCACGGATCCGGTTTGGTCAGTGTCGATCCGTGGGCGCCGCCATCTCTTTTTTTGGATTTTTTTTTTAAATTTCTTCTGCGCATGCGCAGAAGTCGAATTTCCGGCACTGCGCATGCATCGCCATCTTGTTTTTGGCTTTTTAAAAAAAATAATTTTTTTGGCACTGCGCATGCGCGCGCACGCAAAGCATGCGTGCGCCCACGAGGCATGGCCATGCGGCGCGGGAGGAAGTGAACCGGCAGCGAGGTAAGTTAGAACCCACCCCTGTGGGACAACTATGACCTGGATGACTAAGAATCTCCATGGACAAGAGTTGAAACTGTAGTTTATATAATAGGGACCAACTCTATTATTCAGCTGAAAATTGACTGAAGGATCCAGGTTTTTAATTCAGAATATAGACAAAGGTTTAGACATGTGTTCTGAAGACTCACCTTTCAAAAACGATTAAGTCCCATTCTTCTTTGAGCCTTACAACTAAGTGTTAGTTGGTTGACTGGTTATTTGCTTGATTGTTCACTTGTGCCGTTCAGTCAGCGTTGACGCCTTGGCAAGTTTTTGGAAGTGAATTGCCATTGCTTTCTTCCTAGGGCTGTGAGGGAATTATTGGTCCAAGGTCATGTAGAGCCGAGGTGGCGCAGTGGTTAGAGTGCAGTACTGCAGGCTACTTCAGCTGACTGTTCAGCAGTTCAGCGGTTCAAATCTCACCGGCTCAAGGTTGACTCAGCCTTCCATCCTTCCGAGGTGGGTAAAATGAGGACCCAGATTGTTTGGGGGCAATATGCTGACTCTGTGAACCGCTTAGAGAGGGCTGTAAAGCACTATGAAGCGGTATATAAGTCTAAGTGCTATTGCTATTGCTATCTTTGGGTCCAAGGTGACCAGAACTCATGATTTTCCAGTTTGTAATCTGGTGCCTTAACTACTACACCATACTGCCTGTCTGCTGATGACTTAACCTCTACTGATGTCTTTACCATTAGGTGAAACTGCTACTGGTAATGGTGGCAGGGTCTTTGTAGACCATCACAAACCTTCCTTCAAATAATTTGTCCCAAGCTGTTTAAGACAGTTTAGCTGGGCATTAGTGTTTAAATAGTCTCAAAAATATACTGGTACCCAAATAATCAAGATCAACATTATCTTCCCAGAGAGATCTAACTTTACAGCATACTCACTTAGAGTACATTTCAATAGACAAGGGTGGATTTATGGAGAGAATAATAACTAGCAACCTTTGAAAAGCAACACAGCTGGCAGGTCAGCTACCTTTGATAAAAAGAAACTACTGATGGTGGTAATTAGCAATGAATCTAAGAGAAAATCCTGCAATCCGTTTCTTTTTAATTTTGGTTTATTATCAAAATACAATGGGGAGTATTTATTGCAACTCTCCACTCCATACACACACACTCTGTCACACACATGTGCAGCTAACATATACTTTACGGTGCAATTCTTCCCCTCTTTCTTATTACAAATATTGAGATATACCCAATAGAAAAACAATTGATGTTATGCCTCCGTAACATCATGTCATTTAGGATGGCTTGTTCATGGCATTAGCTTGCACAAAAATACAGAAGTAAAAACCAAGCGGTCTAAAACCAGTTGTTGATCCTGGAGGAAGAACTAGGCAGATGATAAAAACCTGAGTGTGCTGTTTCTTTTGAGGTGAACAGAGGCAATATGTGAGTGCAATACATTTTATTGTTCAGTGGTGTTAGTATTTGTAATTAGGCTCAATAAAGAAGAAGAGAGCAATGTGGGGACACTTGGATATCCACAGTAAGGTCATCCCATGATATTATCAGATACTCTGTTCCAGTCATAAAGGTCATAGTATGATTTACACTTTTTTCTTTATCATTCCTATGTAACAGCCCAGAGTTTTCTTATATGTAATATTGCTGTGTTCAGGGCTCTCTTGTATTCTTTTGATCAGGAGCCCACTGATCACTGTAGTTGTGCTTCCTGATAAAAGAAACTTTGCTGCAGCTATCTCTAAATACTTTGGTTCATTATTTAAGGGGATATTTTCCCCCAAACTGCTTGGCGTACTTGGCAGGATTTGAATCTGCATAGATTACATGCAGTTGTATATAAATTTTGGGAGATGACTTATTAATGGAGATATTTGCGCTACTAACATGAGCGGCATGGTGGCCTAAAAGTGGAGCTCTCGCCTCACAATCAGGAGGCCGTGAGTTCGATTCTGAGTAGTGCAGATATTTCTCTCTCTGGGCAGAAAGAGAATGAGCTGCTATGAGCTCCACGTAGGTGTCGGGAAGGGCATCCGGCCAGTAAATGCTCAGCTCTATTCAGTTGCCCCGACTCCAACCTGATGCAAGGGATTGCAGGGTCATTAAAAGAAAAAAAATTGTGCTATTAAGTTGTGTGTGTGGGATGGGGGTTAAATCTATATGAACTAAAAATATGAAAGGAGAAGAACTTCATTAACAGGCCATTCTTGCATTCACTCTCTCATTTTCACTGGCACTGCTAGAATCAGAAACATGAATGGTTTAACCTAGAAATCTTAAATTTTCAATTTCTAGGGAGGAAATTCAAAGGAGGTGAATTTCACAGTTATCCACAACCCACAGTTTTTATCTCAGCTCAGCCAACTCAAGCTGGTCAGTTAATTGGTTAACCTTCGACAAGTTTTTGGCGTAGCATTATTACTGTTTGATTATGGTCATCATAACAAATAATATTGATGTTATGGGGCTGTTGTAAAGATCATTGAGACAAGATATGTACAGAACATTTTGAGATCTGTTAGATGAATAATGAGGCTCCATTCTATGGAGTTGACTTTTATGTTCAATGAACGTAGCTTATATTATAATGTATTTCTGTTCATTACTTTAGAAATGTTGTAAATAACCATTTTAAACATAGAGACCAGTAAGAATCTCCACAGCTGTGTTCTGATATCAAGTGGAACCAGATAAATTTGTCTTTGTGGTTATTTGTTTTTTAACATTAATGTTTCAACTATGGTTCATATAGATACAAGAGGCATTCAGCAATGCTTCTCCATCAGTGAAGTGTACATCTGTGAGAAAATAGATTATCTTTCTCTCACAGTCTCACATATCCCTGGAAAGTAAGGAGCTGCTAAGAAAACAGCAGGGAAGAGAACATGTAAGCTTCTTTACAGAGTATGAAGTGGCACCTTTTCTTCAAAATTGCTTAATGCACATGTTTTATCAAGCTTTTTGTATGCAGCTGAAATTACTCCAACTCCCTATAGCCGTGATGGTGAACCTATGGCATGCGAGTCGTCGCCCAGCTCAGCTCCACCGTGCATGCGTGCGCACCTCCCGCCGACCAGCTGATTTCCGGGTATCTGCCACGGGAGACACGTGCATGCGCGGGGGGGGTTGCGCACACATGTGCAAAGGGCAGGGGAGCGTGGGGGGGGGTGCGGTGCCCCCCTGTGGCCCATTTTTGGTCCCAGGAGGCTGCAGGGAGGTCTGCTGGGCCCAAAATGGGGTGGGGGGGTCGTGCACGCATGCGTGGAGTGTGGGGGAAGTGTACACATGCGGGTGGGGGAGCGCGGGGGGTCACATGCACATACGTGGGGGTGGGGCATGTGGGGGAGGTGTGTCACGCACACATTGCATTATGGGTGCCGGCACACGCGTGCGCGATCGCGTCCGCATGCGCTTTTGGCACGTGACGAGAAAAAGGTTAGCCATCATTGCCCTATAGCCATTGAATCAAACTATTTAATCAAGGGCTCAGGGCTTGAATCTGGCATAAAAGTATGTTTCTTCTTTAAAGTGGCCACTGTCCTTTCAAAGTTGCAATCATATTCTTCCCATATGATTTCTGGGTAAATGCCCGTTAAGCTGCGTTGTCAAACAAGGGAAAGTGCTGGCATTTTGGAGAGAATTGTTGCCTCTGAAAAGCAAAATCCATGCAAATGGGATTCAGCTCTAATCCATCAATATCGCTGGTGAGGTCTGTCACGGAAGAAATTTCCTTATTCATACAGGTGCTTTGTGGTGGGAAAACAAATGGGGGCAGACATTGGCATTTATTTGCTGATGTCACAAATTACTGATTGATATATTGATTGATGCCATCACTAAAGGCTGATGCCAGGGCTAAAAAGTGGTTGGAATTCATGGCACCATCCGAATAAACACAGAGCAGTGTCTCCATGAATTTGTATTCCTAAGCCTCTGTTGACCAGAGACGCCATCTCACTTTCTTTCCTGGTGTTTTTGAAATACATGATTATCGATTTAAAACTTTTTTTAAAAAAAGCTCCTTCCCCAGCCATGGAAGGAGAATTACAAACCCTGAAACTGATTTTCGCTGTAGGCAAACAATAGATTTTAAAGGAGTGTGGAAGCTGGTGAAAAGAGCCAGTGTTGCTTGTAAAGTACCTACACATTCCTTTTATTGGAAGTCAAAAATGACTCCAGGCTGATGTTGGAGCCTTTCCATCATAAGGCCAATGGCAGCTGTGTAAATAGCTTTTGAGTTCCTTGGGACAAGTTTGAATCTTGCCCAGAGAATCAGCTAGTGAACCATTATGGAAGTCGGAATAGGGAGGTTAATAAATATTTTTTATGGGTTAGTCATTCTGCATCTTTTATTTATTGATATGCCAGCTGGCTAAGGAGCATCATAAAAGGAAAAGATAAGGAAAGATTGTAGAATGCCTAGAAAAAGGTGTACATTGAGTTGGCTTACTGGTCCAGCTAGAACAGAGGTGTCAAACTTCATTGAGGCCCCATCAGGGTTGTGTGGCGCAGTGGTTAGAGTGCAGTACTGCAGGCTACTTCAGCTGACTGCTAGCTGCAGTTCGGCAGTTCAAATCTCACCAGGCTCACGGTTGACTCAGCCTTCCATCCTCCCGAGGTGGGTAAAATGAGGACCCAGATTGTTGGGGCAATATGCTGACTCTGTGAACCGCTTAGAGAGGGCTGTAAAGCACTGTAAAGCGGTATATAAGTCTAAGTGCTATTGCTATTGCTATTGTTTGACCTCAGTGGGGGGGCGTGGTCAGGGTGGGCAAGGCCAGCTTGATGTCACTTGTGTCAGGGCACCTGTGGTGGCCTGAGAGTGCTGCCAGCGAAAACGCGTGCGGCCCTTCCGGGCTCTATTTTCGCTGGCAGCTGGTATTCAGCCGGTTTGCACCATTGGCGGAAATTTGGCCAAGGTCACCGAACTGGTAGCGATGGCCAGCTGGCCACGTCCCTGAACCAGTTCCCTGGTCGCCGCTCGCTCACCCCACCTGCCATGTTCATCGCCGCCACGTTCTTCGTGCACGCACATCCCATTGCCTTGCAAGTCCAATGGGATGTGCATGCGCGATGAACATGGCGGCGATGGCACAGCAGCAGCTTTTTCTGTGCCCTCCGGTACTTTTCGGCGGCCTTTCCAGCAGCGGCAGCTGGCTGGGGGCTGCCGAAAACTCCGGTCAGCTTGCCTTCCAGACTCTGGACCAGCCGCCGCAGAAGGTAAGCAGCCCAAACAAAGAGGCTGTGGTGGGGGAGGAAGCGGGGCTAGGGCTGGGGCCACTAAAGGAGGGGAAACGGGGGCGACTGGCAAAGGGAGGATGGGGGTAGATAGGTGGAAATTCCAAAAATTTTCCTACCTTTTCCTGTGGGCGTGGCTAGGTGGGGGGTCATGTGACTGAGTGGGCGTGGGTATGAGTGATGTCAAGTTGGCCACGCCCACTCAGTCACATGCCCCCCCACCTAGCCACACCCACCGAACTGGTAGCAAAAAAAATTGAAACCCACCAGTGGCCAGATCTAAGCACCCTGCAGGCCGGATCTGGCCCGCAGGCCTTGAGTTTGACAAGCCTGAGCTAGAGCAATGCTGTCTAGATTTGATTCCTAGAGGCAGTGGCTATACAATTTTGCAGATAACTTGTAAATGACAAAGCTCTGCTTCTTGTTTCTTTGGTCTTTATATTTATATTAATTAGACTTCTATATAATGAGTTTTTTTGGGCATGAGGGAGGTGCCACATAGCTCTGCTAAGTGTTACCTGGTTTCTTTAAAATAATACAGTGAAATGGAAAGATATAAAAACACACAAAATAAAAGGCCACCATATATAGGTATATGCAGGGTGGTTCAAAAGCTTAAAAAGCTTAAAATCTTAAAAGATTTTTGAGATACTGTGTTTGTGTGTGTGTGTGTGTGTGTGTGAATGAGTGTAGTCAGCATCATAAAACAACGGAAGCTATAATGATAAAAATAGAATTAGCCTTTTTTTAAATAAGAAATTAAAACCAGCCAAAGAGGCATAAAACAGGCTTTAAAATCACCAATGTGTAATAAGTATTAAAATCACAAAGTTGTAAAAGAACATAACAAAGCAAACAATCTGGTCTAGTAACTGGGGGGGGGGGGAGAGAGAGAAAGGAAAAAAGGGACATTTTAGGGAAGAATATTCCAAAATGTAGAAGAAACATCAAAGAAAAAGTGTCTCTGCAGTAACTATCCTTTCCTTTACTTACAAGCTTTAGGAAGAAATTTAAATCTAAAATCTATTGCAGATTAAATTTAGGAGTTATCTAGACAATTTAGGCTACTGGTACAAGCTGGTTGTCGTTATTATTTCTCTGTGATTTGATGGTGGTGGATTGAGGCCAGTAGCACCCAGCAGCATTGCTAAAGTTGAGAAGTTGCACACCACATCACCGCCTCCACACATCCAGGTATCCAAGAAAAGTAGCAAGATCCTTGTAAAAACCCTATTTTCTGAGCCTCCAATCCAAAGTTCTACTTTACTGAATTGAAAACCACTCACTTTGAAGAACTGGAGTCAATTGAGTGAAAGGGCATATTTGACCAATAAGAAAAAGGGGGGAAATGGGCTGATCTGAATCCATTTGCTATCCAGATCAAATAGCTCTTTGGACAAAGAATAAGACTGGAAATTAATGCAAAACAAGATTATGAAATTTATGGATTTGCTTTCTCTGTCTTTTCTTTTTTTTTTAAATAGTTTTTATTGAATTATTTACATTTAAAAACAACACGCACAGAAAAAACAACAACAACAATACAATAAAAAAAAAAAAAGACAATACATAACCTCTAGGGTTATATTACAGCAGATAATATCAACAGTAATATCATGCTTATACAATCTTCTCCATTTATATATTTAGTTATAGTTCAGTTACATAAGTATCATATCTTACCATACATAGACATAAACATCATAGTATTTACAGTGCCAACTTAATTGTTTACTAATTTGGTTTATTTTGGTTTCTCTTGTCAAGCCAGTCGCTTTCTCTGTCTTTTCATGTACCAGGAGGAAGACTTAATATGATGTGTGAAACAATTCCTTGGCTGAATTTGCACCCCGTATTAAATATGGTTAGATTTACTGTAATTTTATTGAATTGTTCTTGGTTTGCTCAACCTCTTAAACCTTAAGCTAACTATTCTGAGTTCTACAACGCATGAAGTTACAAACAAACAAACAAAAAACGTAATCAACTTTAAAACTAATCAGGACCATTAGCCTGATTACTAACTGGTGGGGGAATATACACAAGAGCCAGGAAGAGGTCAAACCACTTTTCTGTTCATAATTACATCAATAATAATGTTGACAATGACAACAATGATGCTATTATCAGCATTGTGACAACAGCAACTCAAGATACCTAGGCAGAATTCAAACATCCCAGGCAGTAGTGGGTTCTAAAACCTGTTGCTACCGGTGCACAGAAGTGTCCCGGGCGGGTGGGTGGAGCCTCCCACCGCCGCTGCTACTGGTTCGCAGAACCAGGCCGAACCGGGAGCAACCCACTGCTGATCCCAGGTCAATCTCTCTCCAATACATATAAAAAATCAAAAGGGGGGTGAGGCAGATTTACTTGTGAGCCCTCCCTCTGCAACAAATTAAAATTGAAACTGATTGTTGCCTACTTTAGATAACCCCCCCTAGACAAACAAGGCATCATAAAATTATTATTTTCTATATACATTCTTTGGGCTGCATAGAATATATATCTTTTCGGTGGTAGGAAGTAAGACAGTAAAATATTAGATGCATGAGGAATTCCCTTGCTGTGTGTTTATTCCTGAAAACTGTAATCATTTTTTTTATTTCCTTACACAGCATGAATTAATAGATGCTACTGCACACTGCATTCCTAGGATGGATCAATATCTGTTCTTTTTCCTGAATTATAAATAGAATTTTCAACTTAGACTGGTTATGAAAATTGGGCAGAACATGTTAATTTTAATTACAGCAGCAAGTCCTAATTAGGTCAGGTTTATGTCTTTCCTAATTACAGAGTTTTCTTGCCATGCTGATCAGTAGAGATCAACCAACTACAAAAGCCTCAGTTCTTTTCTTCCATGTTCCATCCCAGAGTGGGGTGTGTAATTATTTTGCTTTGATTTTCATAAGATTTATAAAAGATCTATCTTGTGACTCAGGTAAAGACACCAAAATAATATTTAATTGCTTGGTCTCTGTACCCACTGAATCCTAAATATAGAGCAGCTCAGAGCAATTCAAACTTAATAATTCAGAGTTGGCAGTAAAAGGAAACCAGGCTGTCAAAGAACAAGGTGCCTGGACACCAAAAAATTGACACCAGCCAATGCACAGAACTACTCAAAGAAATAGTGCAAGATGGGAAGATGTGGAGAGACCTGGCCCATAGATTCGTGAAGAATCAGATATGACTGAATGGATATCATCATCATCATCATCATCATCATCATCATCATCATGATATTTGTTCTAAATACTCTTTTCATCAATTTACATTCTCCAAGTTTTTGTTAAAACTTGTATCTCGAGTTGTGTTTCGAAAAGTCCTATGAATTATTGTGTCTAGCGCGATTCTTAATTTGTCCAACCTCTTGACCATAAACTCTGCCATTATTTCTTTAACTTTGTTTTATTGTCTTGTCTTTATGTACAAGAAAGATTAAAAACCTGTATTGTCCTGTGCTATACTTCCTTACTTCTGAAATGTAAGATATAGTACTATTCCTTTTGCTCTGTGCGGAAGGGTTGCAAATTTCCATTTGTCAAGGAAGAGAGAGGAAAATTAAAAGGTTAATACTTTACAAATAACTTTGCAAAACTTCGTAGAACTTTGATATTCTACAAATATACAGGCTATGAGCCAAAGCTTTATATTCACAGAATCTCCCTCTATTTCCCTTCTATAAGAGATTCATGCCAGGAGGCAAATATTTGCTTTGAGGTATATTTAAGGTACTGTAGTTTGGTATGTGATGACAGTTACAGGTGATGACCACTTAGAAAATGTAAAGGTGATGAAAAAAGTTGCTGCAGTTAAACTATAAAACTGCATTAAGATGCTAAAATAGCACAGCTGCATCCCTTCATTTCTTTCACCAACTATGCATATTTTGTAGATTTGGCATGAGCATTTTATCTATTGCACCTTTTTTTAAATGTGAGAATCCTTTCTTCTGCATTTTTGTCTCATTTTTGTTTGAAACAATTTTAAGGTCATGCTGTTTTTATGGTCATCGGACCCCCCGGAGCAGTTTGGGTACGTCAGAAAGTTTGGAGATACAGCTTTCTATAAATTAAATAAAAACCAGAAATGAAACGATGTATCCCTGGCAGGAAAACAGTAGAACAGAAAGATGAATTTTAACTGTGTGTTGTTGTTTTTTTGTAATACTTCCAGGCTGGCATACAGGAATAATTTAATTCCATCTGACTTTTATGTTCATTATGGATTATTGCATGCTTACCTACATGCTGTGATGGAAGTAGCATTGTAAAAAATGGGGGGAAATGTGCATCCCACATAAGAAGTTATGGGGAGATTCCATGTGTTAGTTACACATTACTATCTCTCTTTATTGCTTTTTATGGAGAATGTTGCCTCTATCTTTCTTCTCTTACTTCATAAGCCTTGGCCTTACCTTCTAGTAACCCATTTTTAGTTTAATTCCTAGATTATTGTTTTCCCCTCCCCCCAGGGGTGAAATCCAGCAGGTTCTGACAGGTTCTAGAGAACCGGTAGCGGAAATTTTGAGTAGTTTGGAGAACCGGTAGCGGAAATTTTGAGTAGTTCAGAGAACCGGTAAATACCACCTCTGGCTGGCCCCAGAGTGGGGTGGGAATGGAGATTTTGCAATATCCTTCCCCCAGGAGTGGGGAGGTAATGGAGATTTTGCAGTATCCTTCCCATGCCACGCCCACCAAGCCATACCCACCAAGCCACACCATGCCCACCAAGCCACGCCCACAGAACCGGTAGTAAAAAAATTTGGTGGTGAGGGTGGGGATTCGTTGGGCTTTGCATTTGGGTTTTTACATCTGTCAGCCAGCTGGAGTCACTGTGTCATGCCTTCCAGGTCTGACTCATTTCCAATGCAGGCTGGCTCAGGCACTCACTTCACACACCCACATCCCAGCAATACCTCCTGGGATCTCTGCCCCTCACTGAAGTGTGTGTGAGACTCGTGAGCAAGCACCAGGAGAGAATACAGAAAAACAGAGTTAGAAAGGACCTCGGAGGTCTTCTAGTCCAACCTCCTGATCAGATAGGAGACCCATATCATTCCCGACATGTGGCTGTCCAGTCTCTTCTTCAAAAGCTCCAGTGTTGGAGCACCCACAGTTTTTGGAGGCAAGTCGTTCCACTGATTAATTGTTCTCACTGACAGGAAATTTCTCCTTAATTCTAGGTTGGATCTGGGCCAGGCAGATTTTTGTCCCGAATCCTCCTTTCGCTCCGGCTCCTTCCTTCTGGGAGTTGAAGTCCACAAGTCTTAAAATTGCCACGTTTGAAGACCTCTGCTCTAGAGAGTCTCCTTTCCTTCTCCCCAAAGGGAGCTTTGGCGCTGGGACCCTGCGGATGTCAATGACGACACTTTCACTTTCCAGCACTCAGCCCCTCCCACCCCCCTTTACAGACTTTCTCCTTCGCTGCCAGCTGATCCGGGCTGCCCTGATCTATCTATCTATCCCCCCTCCCTCCCTCCCTCCCTCTCCCCCTTTCCCTGCTTTCTCTGACTTCTCGCTCCTTCCCTCCAGCCTGGACGGAGTGGGGGGAGGTTAAAAAACAAGAGACGGGGAGGAGAAAGGGGGGACTGTTCTTTCAGTTTTCGGATGACCTCACCCACCCCCTTTATCTCAACCTGTGGCAGGACCAGATTCAACTTTCTCACTTTTTGACCACAAAGCAAAAATACTCACTTTTCCTCACGATCTCTTGTCTCCCTGTGATTGCAAGAATCTCCCCTTTAAAGACTGGCCGTTTGAAGGAAACCTGGAATCAGCAGCCATGGTTTCATCCTTGCTGTTTCTCTTTAATATTTGGAAGTAAATATCGGCCTTGCAGTATTTTGCAGCTATGTCGCGAATCCAGATCACTTTCTTATTAAACTTGTCATTATGTGGTGGGGGGAGGCAGCCTCCCGAAAGGCTGGGAAGAGAAATGCCCTGTCCCTCACCCACCCCACGGGACCGCTTTTTTCCTGCCCTCCTTGCGTGCACATCAAAGCAAAGTTCTGAGACCTCCCCCCGGCCCCCCCCAGCGCGCGAATTGGCTGCCTGGATGCGTGTTTAAATGTCCCACACAACTAAATGGCTGTGGAAAAGTATCCCTCTGTGAAACGCCCCGGATGAAAGGGTGGAAGAGGAGCGTGGGTGGATCAAATGGCGGGAGAGGAGTGCAGGTGGAGAGCCAGCTGAGTAAGAATGCCCGTGTGGGCTCAACTGTGGCGGAGAGCCAGAGAACAAGCGGGCATGTTAAGGCAGCCACATTCAATTGTCCCCGCAGCCTTTGGGAGATGCTGGCCGGCGGCAGGAGGGGGACACCAGCCTGGAAAGTTTCTAACCATGCAGCTGGGCTGCTCTCTGCCCCCTGTCCCCGCAGCCTTCAGGAGATGCTGGCCGGTGGCGGGAGGGGGCCGCCAGCTGGAAAGTTTCTAACCATGCAGCTGGGCTGCCCTCTTCCCCCACCATCCCCGACGCAGCTGCACAGCCTTCGGGAGATGCTGGGTGGCAGCAGGAGGGGGCCGCCGGCCTGGAAAGCTTCTAACCACTGTGCAAAGGTTGCCAGGCTGCCCTCTCCCCCCGTCCCCGCAGCCTTTGGGAGATGCTGGCCAGTGGTGGGAGGGGGCCGTCGGCCTGGAAAGCTTCTAACCACACAGCCGGGCTGCCCTCTCCCCCCACCGTCCCTGCCACGGCTGCACAGCCTTTGGGAGATGCTGGGTGGCAGCAGGAGGGGGCTGCCATCCTGGAAAGCTTCTAACCACCATGCGAAGGTTGCCCGGCTTCCCTCCACCCCATCCCCGCAGCCTTAGGGAGACGCTGGCGGCGGGAGGGAGCCACCGGCCCGGAAAGCTTCTAACCATGCAGCCGGGCTGCCCTCTCTCCTCCTGCTGTCCCCGCAGCCTTCGGGAGACACTGGCTGGCCAGGAAAGCTTCTAACTATGTGGCTGCAAAGATTGCTGGGCTGCACCCCCCATCCCCGCTGCAGCTGCACAGCCTTTGGGAGACACTGGCTGGTGGCGGGAGGGGGCCGCTGGCCCGGAAAGCTTCATAGCCACATGGCTGCGAAGCTTGCTGGGCTGCCCTGTCCACGCTGCAGCTGCAACAGCGGCAACCTCGGGAGACGCTGGCCCGGCGGGGAGGGGGGGAAGGCTAGCGTGAATGCTTACCTGTGTGTAGGCAGGAGGAGGCAGTTGTGTGGATGCACATGGTAAAGGCGAGGCAGGGCGAGCGTCGGGCGGGGCCAGTGAGCGTCGGGCAGGGCGAATGAGCATCGAGCGGGCAGGGTGGGCGAGCAAGCAGCAATGTGGGGGGGACCGGTTCAGGGGCGTGGCCAGCCAGCCATTGCTACCAGTTCAGCGACCCAGGCCCAATTACCGCTAATGGTTCTCCCGAACCGGTCCGAACTGGTAGCAACCCACCACTGCACTAGAAATAACTTGTTTAAACAGCAATTCAGGTAAAATTTTCTCATTTCTGACATGGTGAATGTTTCGATCGAACTGCAGAAGATATAGCTCTCTGTATATCCACTGATGTTTATACTCAGAACATAATTTTCATCAAATCCAAAATATTGTACATGTTGTTAAACCTGGTTCCAGTATTGGAATATGTCTGTTTGTATGCCTGTATAAATTCTTTAATAATTCCATTATATTGACATACTGCCAAAATAATTTAATTCACATTGTTGTGAAGCTATGGGAACTTTTTCTGGATTTATGGGGTTGTCTTTCAATGTCAAAAGAAAATATGTATTGAAAGTTGCCATCTACTCTCACTATTATTCAAAATAGAATGGAGAATTGTGGCTTTACAGATATTGATGAACTACAATTACAAGATTTCCTGGGAAAAAAAGACATAAATCTGTCCGAAACTTTTTTGGGAATACATCCATTCTATGTTCATGGTAAAACAAACAAACACAAAACTCCAATAGAAGAGAACAAATAACTTAAGAAAGTCAGGAGAAAATACTTTCTGTACTTCCTTGTTTAACCTACTTAGCAACTTTAAATTTGAACATATTTAAGTAACTGAAACTATTATAGTTGTATGCTGCTGTCAGCTTGACCTTTTTAACTTGTCCCATGAAACCCTCTGGGGTTAATGATGCCCAAGCAGGGTTAGCTATCATAATTAAAAAGCTAAAATAGTGCATTTTCCAGGAGGAACTTCTCTCTTCAAAACAAATGACAATAAATGGAATTCTCAGGTCCCTCATGGGAATACATTCCTCTCCCCTGGAAGAGCTAGAACTGCAGACACAAACTGCAATCAGATTCTCATTCCCCGATTCGATATTATCAAATCATAATGGAGACATCACCCGCAGATTCAGAATAACTGATTGCAACCTGAATGTGACTTGGTCTCTGGTAAAGACGATGACAGTAAGATAGGAAATCTCCAGCAAGATTAAGGGGACAGTGCAGCCTTCAGTGTGACACAAATGAGGCTTGTAACGTTCATCTGATCCTGAAGTTAACAGCAAGATGGAAATGTCTTCAGGAATGAGCTCGTTGAAGTGATCAGATATTATCACCTGAAAGTCACTTTTGATTTATGCTGCCTGTTTCTTGTACTCGTTTTAGGCTCCCTATTAAGCAGGACTGCTCTCACCAGTAGAACAGCAGGGAAATAATGCTTGTTCACATGACAAGGAAGTTCCCCTAACTTGTTGTTGGGTCTGATTTTAAATTGTTACACGTAGGTAACAATGACTTTGGAAAGGACACAAAAGAGTGCTGATGAGTTTGATTTTGTGTGTGTGTGTGTTAGAGGTGGGTTTCAGCAGGTTCTGACCAGTTCTGGAGAACCGGTAGTGGAAAATTTGAGTAGTTCGGAGAACCGGTAAATACCACCTCTGACTGGCCCCGCCCCATCTATTCTCTGCCTCCGGAGTCCCAGCTGATCGGGAGGAAATGGGGATTTTGCAGTATCCTTTCCCTGGAGTGGGGAGGGAATGGAGATTTTACAGTATCCTTCCCCTGCCACGCCCACCAAGCCACGCCACGCCCACCAAGCCACACCCACAGAACCAGTAGTAAAAAAAATTGAAACTCACCACTGGTGTGTGTGTGTGTGTGTGTGTGTGTGTGTGTGTGTGTGTGTGTGTGTGTGTGTGTGTGTGTGTGTGTACACACTTTCAAGTCACTCTTGACTACTGGCAACTGCTCTGACAGGTTTCTACAGTTTTTTGGAACTGGTTTGCCATTGTCTCCTTCCTAGGGTTGAGAGAGAGAGAGTAACTGACCCAGCGTCACCCAGCTGGCTTTGTGCCAAAACTAGAACTCACATCCCCTGGTTTCTAGCCTGGTGCCTTAACCGCTATATCGAACAGGCTCTGATGAGTTAGTCAATGAGAAAATTCATGAGCATGGATCCTCATTGTTTTTGAAAACTGCATTTTTCCCCCGACCAGGACTACCTGAAAGGGCCATTCCTTTTTCCATTCCTCTTAGGAGAGGAGGTTCTATCTGTTTTGGGAGAAAAAAATCCATCCTGTTAGAATGTTTCTCCCCCAAACCATGAAACAAGATTGGCCTAATGGTGAAGACACTGGAAAAGAAGTTGGGAGATCATACGTTCCAGTCTTGTCTTAGGCTTGGAAACCAGGTAGGTGACTTTGGCCCAACCACTGATGCTCACCCTGAGGAAGAAGGCAGTGGCAACGGCAAACCACTTGTAAAAACATTGTACATATCCCTGTGCCACCAGAATTCAGAGTTGAAAGCAGAGTGAATCATAACAATGCATGCATATATGCTATTTTATTATTAATGAAACTATATAAATGTTCCTTTATTCATCCTGCACAGGTGACCATGATTGGAAATCTTCCATCTTTGGGCATATTTGGTGATAGCAAGCAGGGGAGGGGGGAGATGATGATTATGTGTATGACGACATACACAAATACCATGATATCAGTCTCAGCATCATGGTAGTCACCCCTATTTAACAGAGAGCTATTTTTGCTAGATTGGAACCTGATCCATTACGACAAACATAATTTATGCACAATTCACAGTCAGGGGAATCTACCAGTTTATCTCCTCAAGGAAGTCAAATTCAATTTTCTTAAAAAATAAAAAAAAACCTCAGTGTAACAAATGTATGAAGCAACTCCATCCATATTCCATATGGATTGTTCTTTCAATACAACACATAGTTTAATTAATTAAACGGATGGAATTTTACAACTGACATTTCAAAGTGTAAAATATGGGATATATTGAAAGTTGATTGCATGCTAATTAGGCAATACGTTCAAGCTAAATTACTGAATCAGCTCTTAATTCTGAAACTGCAGTTAAAATGAAATTACTTCAAGTTGTCTGAAAAAGATTGAAACTTAGTACAAAAGGGGATAAAATTCAAAAGGATGGGAAGATTATTGTACTAGAGGTATGGCAAATGTATGGGTCATTTTAATGTAACACATAATAGCAATAGTACTTAGACTTATATACCACTTCATAGTGCTTTGCAGCACTATGCGGTGCTGTAAGCGGTTTACAGAGTCAGCCTATTGCCCCCAACAATTTGGGTCCTCATTTTACCCACCTCAGAAGGATGGAAGGCTGAGTCAACCTTGAGGGAATCGAACTGCTGGCAGTCAGCAGAATTAGCCTGCAGTACTGCATTCTAACCATTGCACCACCATGGCTCTTAAATTAGAAAATTGAACGCATACAGTTTAGGAAAGAAGCAAATGTTTCATATTTGTTTCCTTATTTCCCCGCTACGAGGAAGTCTTTTTGAGTCTGGAATTTAAATAACAAAATCCAATGATACACTGAGAACTTTACCTCCCTATTATAGCCTGTTGTTTTTTGAACTGGCAGTGAATGAAAAGGAGCAACGATTGGAAATCCATATGTATTGAATAAAAGAACAGACAAACATTCAGTGGTAGGGAAACCCTTAGTATCACAGGTTTGTCAAGAATGAAGAAGTGGTTAGGACAAGGACTTTGAAGAGTACATGACAGCAGCATCATAAGCAAATGCACTGTCAAATATAGATAGGAAGCATTAGAATGAGGAAAGCAGGAAGAGTCACTAAAAAGCTTAAACCTAGCTGATTAAAATTCTTCTAGCTGGTTATACTGAACAGCTACAAATCACTTTACAGAGAGTGACTATCCATTTACCTCATTTCAGGTCCACATTTGCAAATCATGAATTTGAAGAATTTTCAGGGAGGCTTATTTTTGAGTAGTTATGTCTACTCAGTTTAGTTTTAAATGCTTACCACAGCCAAACGCTGCTAATCCTCTGAAATTTGTCAGAAGTCTACTATCTCTTGATGCACCTGTGCAGCTGGTTGAAATTTTGCATTGCTTTGATCTAGACAGGTTAAAAAAAGAGCTTAAGACTCTTAACACCCTCCTGAGAAGAAAATGATATTGTACTCTTCAGTTAAGTCCCCCCAAAGCTGCTAGTAGAAACATGTTGCTGTAGAAACATGTCAAATAGATAAGTACAGCTGTCAAAATTAATGTAATTTCATAAAAGGCTGGCAAATCTATCATCTTTCAAGGTGCTGAGGAAGGAAAACATTTTTTTTCAATACTGCCTGATCTCTCCTAAGTGCCACATAAAGTACTACTTTCATATAAAAATGTTCTTCATTTCAGTGAGCAAATGAAACAAAGCTATATGACCAACAAAGACACTCAAATCAATCATCAACTCTTGGTGATCTCACACAAGTAGTCAAAAAGTTTTCTGGGCAACTCTATGGAAATGGTTGCCACTGTCTTTTTCTGAAATCTTTTTTTGACTTTGCAGTCTAGTCTATAGTCCTGGGATCAGGAATGTCCACAGCAATGGCCATTGTCTTTAAAATGCTGGGTGCAGCCAAACAACTGCAGCCCTACCACTTTGTATATAGCTACAATGCATCTATGTTAAAAAGGGGTGAGGCTTTGGTTGCCCAGCCATAGCAGCCCTTGTGAGGTCAATGACTGTCACTTAAGATACTTGGGTGGTCAAATGATCCCCTATCCAGGAATTAACCAGGACTGACTGCTTAACCTTCACAGCCAGATAAGGTCAGTCAGCTCATATGATGTCTAATCACTTAGCAACTAAATGATTACCAAAAAGAGAAAGTTGGATATTAGATACATTGTAGACTTCCAAAACATTGAACATATCGTCTATATGAAATTATATCTTTAGCTTTCTAGACTACAAATAGGTGTTTAAAAAGAGGGAAAGTTTTGTTTGTTGAAATATTGGCCTTAATCCCATGGATTTGGAAACTATGTAGCATTCCGAACACCCCAAGAATATTAACTTAATATTAGGAATGGCAGCCCTTGTAATAGAACACATGATAATATGGAAGTCTATCCTGACCCGCAATGGATCTAAGATATACAAGTTGACTAATAACTTTCTCATCCATAAATGCTGCTCACAGAAGAGGTTGAGGAATTTGCAATGCTTCAACTGCATTATTACATTATTATTACTAAGCTGTTGCACTTCCTAAAGATTTAGTTTTTTATTTGGCTCTGGGAATGGGAAAAGATAGGTTGAGAAAGTAGAGCATATTTCAGATACATTCCATATATTTGCAGTCAGAATCTGTTGGAATATGTATTTCAGTAAAAAGCCTTCTCACCTAACGAGCCTATTCAGATTAAGTAAGAAAGGAAAGAACTTACAGTATATGAAGAAGCGATTTGGATAAGCAGTGAAATGTTTCAAACCAACAAGAAAAGAAGTCCAGTTGCATTGACTCAACTTCCAGACAACTCTATCTGGATGACTAAGAACCTTCATCAACATATTTCGGTAAAAATGGAAAGAACCAAAGAATAAGCAGAAGGAGAAGAAAAGTTAGGTAAAGCTACAAAAATTCCTTACACTATTTCACATTTTCCAAAAGAGTCAAGAAAAATCATTTCTGGCTTTCTCTCCTCCCACCTCTAAGAATCATTATTATGATATTTATCAAGTATGAATATACTGCTTTTGTCTTTTAGGTGTCATTCCTAAATTTAGATTTTCCATAATTCTTATATTTTGCTTTTCTCTGTTTTTTCCCCCTTCTCTTTCACAAAGACATTTTAGAGAAACAAATCTAATTTCCTACCCTTTAAAAAAACATTTCTATGGGAAAACCACTGTGTATTCATGCCATGTCATCTGTGACATATCTGTGTTAGAGACCACAGGCCAAATAGCCTAAGTGTGTGTTTAAATCAAATGTAATCCCAATGGATTTCTAACAAAGCAGAGGAGGGATCCTGCTTGTGAAGATGCACAGGCTAATTGCAATATACCAATAGTTATTTTCATAAAGAAATCTTGTCATATAATTAAACGCTTGTAGCAAGAAAAATACAGCCGAAGTGACTCATAGAAATGGGCACCTCATAAATCTGGATTACTCTAAGCACATATATATTACAATGGAAATGCATTTCCTAAGGCGGCTTGATTAGCAATACTCGTAAACATCTGTCATTTTTCCCCCTTCTATAATGAGGTGCACAAGTGTGAATGAAAAGCTCAGGCAACAGCATATACAAAAGAATGTACCAGCATATTAATGGCAGCGGTGTATCTTACTTGCCAATATATTCTGCAGTAGGATTGGGTACTCTCAATCAGAGGGGGGAACACAGAGGTATGTGGCTTAATTCAAACTGGACCCTTTCAAGATCCATCAATAGCTGCCAGCACTTTTTGGTCTGAAAGATTCTTTAAAAATATAGGTAAAGATTTCCCTTGTCCAATTGTGTTCTATTCTAGGGGGCGGTGCTCATCTCTTAGCTGAGGGAACCAGTGTTGTTCAAAGCTACTTCTGTGGTCAGGTGGCTGGCATGACTATATGGCGCACGGAATGCTGTTACCTTCCCACCAAAGTGGTACCTATTTATCTACTCGCACTTGCATGCTTTCAAATTGCTAGATTGGCAGGAGCTGGGGCAGGAACAGGAACTCACCCTGTCACGTGGTGCTTGGGTCTCTAACTGCAAACCTTCTGGTCGACAAGGCCAGCATCTTAACCGCTAGGCCACCTTGCCCCTTTAAAAACATATTAATTATATTTAAATGATTTCAATTCAAGCAATTGAATCCAATCTCATCAATTCCATCAAATTATACTTTGGAGCGTGGTTCTAATTCTTCATCTTAGCTTCAACCACTTATTGAACCTTGCCCCTGAGATGCTATTCCTCTTCAAGCCTTTGGACCAAAACAAAATTGTGCATCCCTGGCAGGGGTGAAATGCTCCCGGTTCGCTTTTACCTGTCGGTCGCCGTAGAGCCAGTTGCCAAGGTAGTGCGAGGTGCCGCCCACCCGCCCGGACGCCGCCATTTTAGTTCTTTTACCCTCTGCGAATGCACAGAATGCTTTGCGCATGCGCAGAGGGTAAAAGAACTCAAATAGCAGCATCCGGGCGGCATCCGGGAGGGTGGGTGGCGCCTCGCGCTACCTTGGCGACCAGCTCTACGGTGACCGACAGGTAAGAGCAAACCGGGAGCATTTCACCCCTGATCCCTGGCTTAATTGCTAACTGGAAGAATTAAAAATATCTCAGATTTTATGTCAAATGAAACTTAAGTCAAAGATATCAGGTGATGCTAGGGGAGAAGCTAGTTCACTTATAAACCAATTTTAGTATGTTTTACTTTATGGATAGGTAAGTTTCTTTTTGGATTACAGAGCCCATTTTAAAATCAGTGACCACAGGGAACTGAGCTGATTGACGTCATTGTCCAGAACATTTGCAGGATGTCACTTTCTTTCTTCTAGACAGTGACTGCCAACAGTTTTCCAAATTTCATATTACAGTGGTCAGCTCTGCAATGGTTTGGCCCTTATTCAAAAATACATATCTGCGATGGCTTATTGCTTTCCAACCACAGAATGATGTGATTTGACTATAGGAATCGGTCGCCATTGAGCAAGTACCACCAACAAAACTTGCATATCGGTTAGTTAAAGTATCAGTTCACATGCTAAAAAATAATAGGCGAAGAGTAATCATGTAACGAATATATGGTAAGCAAGTAGTGAGAAAAGAAATGACATACATGCATGTATGTATGAACTTTCCCTAGCTTGGTCTGGAAAAGGCCAGAGATAAAACTTTACAGATCAAACAGATATTAGATATAAGATAGATAAGAGAAGAAATACTACTAGCATCTTGTCTGAAGTGAAACCGAAAATGAACTTTAAGAATCCTTTTCACTAGAATTAACTTTTAAGTGCTATTATACTATACGGCAGTGGGAATTAAGATCTACTTTAATAATGTTGGCACCATGTGACTCTATTCTTCCCACTCATATTGCTATCTATTACTTTTTGTTAGAAATTGTCACAAGCTAGCCGAACTGTGGGACTATGTTGTTGGATAGCTATATATAAGATTTTCTTTATAAAGTTTCAGCCAAGTAAGTAAACTTTCAGTTTAAAACTTCAGCTGAAATCTCTTCACTGTCATCCAGAAATAATAAGTTTTAATTTGCAATACTCTTCAAGTGTAGGAATTTAGAAAAAGGAAATAGAGTACTTAGCAAAAAAAAAAAAAAAATCTGGCAAGGTACTTCCTCAGAAAACTAATTGAATGTGGATTTCAGGGATATGTTGATGTTTAAAATTGAAGACAGAAGGATATACCTTTAAATTGTAACTGTGAAAAATCTGGGAGGTTAAAGAGAGCACAGTTTCTATTAAAGCTTTCCCGTCTTCTGAAAACATCTGACTTTCAATGAATTGAGGGCAATGATAATGGCAAACAATGGAAAAACTGTTTTGGCTTCAATTTTACAAAGCAGCTCCTTCTGCTAAACACACACATTAATATTCATCTATTTAAGTCAGAAGTGGGCCTGACTCTGAACTGTGTTGATTATTTCCATGGCATTATGTCTCTCAATGTGTTATTCAGTTGGCTAATCTCAAGATAAGAATATGATTTATAAGAATATGGTTTACAAAATAATGCTAGAACAGAAGCCAAACGGGAATGCAAGCATCAATGAGCAGGCATGAAAAGGTGAAGGTTGGCTTTAGGGGATAAATATTTCTTTTTCTCCCTCCTAGCATTTGAATCAGCGGTGGGTTGTTCCCGGTTCGGCCCGGTTCTTAGAACCGGTAGCAGCAGTGGCGGGAGGCTCCGCCCACCTGCCGGGGATGCTTGAACTGGTAGCAATGGGTTTTAGAACCCACTACTGATTTGAATCCCACATTTCATATTGCAATGATCGGTTCTGGATGTTTGGATAACATCCTTGCTTATTACTTTATCAATGTGGTAGTGATTTCAGTATGTGAATCCACCTTCATTGATCAAATACCCCAGACAGAATTTACGTATAATTTCCTATTACATTAAAGCGATTTAGATGAGATAGTTCACGTTTTTAAAAAAAATGATAAGCAAAGGATGATCTTGTAATGTAAAATGGATAAGGAACTTATGGGAAATGGAAGGATGCAGTTGCATATGTGAACGGAACTGATATGTGAACTGAACTGTCCCAGAGAGGAGAATTGCATAATAAAATTCACATGGAGTTGTTCACAAAGGCATTTGCATGCTAACATGCTGAAGACACATCCAGGCATTAGCAGCAAAAATGGGCCCAGGGCTCAGCAGGAGCCTAGTGATGTTGACTAATGGTAATAAAAATGAAATAAAACCCAATACAGCCGTAAGCATGATTGCATTTTTAAAGAAGCATGCTGTTGATTTGCTTCTGCTGAAGAAAAGAGAGGTGTCACATACAGTAGGCTGACCCAAGTGTTTATTGCTCAAATATTAACTGTGAAGGCAAAAAAATAAAAATAAAAAAATAGGATATTGATGTCTAAGCAAGCTGTGATGTTGAAATTTTAAGAGATGGGCTCTTTCCATTCCCTCCCCCTCCTGGATTTCAGTTTGTCTCCTGTGCCCTTCCCAATATTGGGAGATTGA
Organism: Thermophis baileyi; assembly: GCA_003457575.1. Classification (NCBI taxonomy): domain Eukaryota; kingdom Metazoa; phylum Chordata; class Lepidosauria; order Squamata; family Dipsadidae; genus Thermophis; species Thermophis baileyi. Next base: position 1,121,854 of record QLTV01003430.1, read on the forward strand.
TTTGGCAGAGATTAGAGGAGATATCTTTCAAGAGACGAGGTGGTGCAGTGGTTAGAGTGCAGTACTGCAGGCTACTTCAGCTGACTGCTAGCTGCAGTTCAGCAGTTCAAATCTCACGGCTCAAGGTTGACTCAGCCTTCCATCCTTCCAAGGTGGGTAAAATGAGGACCCAGATTGTTGGGGGCAATAGGCTGACTCTGTAAACTGCTTAGAGAGGGCTGTAAAAGCACTATGAAGCGGTATATAAGTCTAAGTGCTATTGCTATTGCTATTTCCGTGGACTGTCTGGAAGTTGAGAATGTGACCATCAAAGCCAAATGAGGTAATACAGCAGTGGCCTCAGAAGGATGCTCATTTAATAGAGACTGAGTGTGTTGCTTCATGTCAGCATAATCCTTTCCCCTCTTGGAGTAGTTGCGGAAGCAGAGATCATCTGGGAAAGATCTTATGAAAAGATGGAACTGAACATTCAGCACTGAGACAGAGCAATGATGATTAGCAGACTTTTACTCGTGTTGCCTAGTAGAAGCTCTATTGCGATTCCCCAAACATGATTCTTTCCTAGCTGTCATTGACAGCTGTCACTGTCATTTCTGCTGTGTTAACTGGGACAGACAAGATTTGACCCTGGGATATTCATGTTGCAATCAAAGCTAGTATAATATTTCAATCAAAAACAAGTATACTGTTAAATGGTGGACATTCTCCATCACCATTACACTAACATTCTTTATTTGGTTAATAATCATGCAGGGGCCAGCACATAGGACATTTAGAAAATTGCTTGCTTATTCTCTTGCGATCATGCTTTACTTCTTTAAACTTGACTGTAGGCATTCACATTTTAAAAGGTGATTAGCTTTCTAATGCAATGTTCTCCAATCTGAAATCTTCCAAAACTATTAGGACTACAATTTCCAGTGTTTTTAGCTCGCATGGCCAACTAGGAATTCTGGCAAATTTAGTTTGGGCTCACTTTAAGGGTCCTTTGACTATGATTCATATTTTCCATGTATTCAAAGCTGTGAGATCATCATCACTCTCAATATTATTGTCACTATATTATATCACTATAATTATCTTTATTTACGGTTTGAAACACCCAGATCGTACAGTTCCAGGTGTATAGAGTTGTCAGAGTTGACTTAATATTGATTGGCCTTAGATAATTTAGTTGCACTTGGTTTCCATTCTTAGCACATATATCATCATGGCTAAGTTATCGAGTTGACTTTCACCACTTCTAATCTTCCTCTAGTTACAGAAATAGCCAGAGCCATTAACCAGCTTACTATTTGTATATTTCACCTCCTTTCTCTCTCTCTCTCTCCCTAATTTTGATCTTTGCCTTGAAAACAGTTGGTATACTCAAGAGACTTATAGAATAGAATATTCTTTATTGACCAAGTGTGACTGGACACACAAGGAATTTGTCTCTGGTGCATAAGCTCTCAGTGTACATACAAACAACAAACCATAAGATACCAATAGGAGAAGGTAATAGGAGAAATGAGAAGGATAATAGTAATACAGCCCTACTACATAGGTAAATATCCTTAGGTATATGACAGTGCTGTGGGAATTAGGTGTTTAGCAGAGTGATGGCATGGGGGGGGAACTGTAGTTGTTTTGGCATGCAATGCCCTATAGTGGCGTCCCGAGGGGAAGAGTTGAAACATTATCTTCAGTATTTACCTCTTATTCCAAACAATTAGAACCCTAGACATTTGCTATTTATACAACAATGGTTTGTTTTGGCAACTGTGCCACCATAAATAGTGTGCAGATCTATTCATCTACTGAAACAGAAAACCCCTTGAGAATGGCTCCAGAAAAAAGAGCAAATATGAAAAAAAAATCCAAATTAAACAGAGATATTCTTACCATCTTCTTCATTTATGGAGATAGGACTCCATTCTTCTCTCTGAGCCCCATCACACCACAGGCAGTCTTCAACTTATGATGACAATTGGGACTAGAATTTCCATTGCTAAACAAGGCAGTTGAAAAGTGAATCATGTTCAGTTTTATGACCTTTTTTGCCCGGATTGTTAAGTGAATCATGTGATTGTTCAGCAAATCCGACTTGCCCCATTAAGTTTGGTTTTCAGAAGCCAGCTGGAAAAGTGGCGAATGGCGGTCACATGACCAAGCGCCTGCATTTTGATCATGTGACCCTGTAGATGCTTGCGACACTTGTAAGTGCGAGGACAGGTCTTCCGTCAATTTTTTTCAATGCCACTGTATAATTTCAAATGCCTGTTAAATGAATGGTTGTAAGTTAAGGACTACCTGCACTCACAAGGAGCAGCCGTCTAGGATACAAGAGGCCGATTTCACAATCTCTCCTTTTGCCAGAGAGATTTCACTGCCATAATTTACCATCTAACTGCCAATTTTTATTGTAATGCTATCCCCACTTTTTTACGGATGTCTAGTTCACTATGAATCGTCACCAGAAGTTGGGTCTCCAGCATTCCTCACCTCTAAAGAGCCGCGGTGGCGCAGTGGGTAGAATACAGTACTGCAGGCTACTTCTGCTGCCTGATGGCTGCCTGCAATTTGGCAGTTGGAATCTCACCAGGCTCAAGGTTAACTCAGCCTTCCATCCTTCCGAGGTGGGTAAAATGAGGACCCAGATTGTTGGGGGCAATATGCTGACTCTGTAAACCACTTAGAGAGGGCTGTAAAGCACTGTGAATCGGTATATAAGTCTAAGTGCTATTTCTATCTCACCTGTTACCTCTATGAGCATCAATCTTTGGAAGGCACAATAATCTTCTAAAGATTTTAATGAAATATCTAGTCATTCAGCCAGCTTAGCCATGGGTAACCAAACTTGTCTTTCTTGATTATTGCCTCAATCCACATATCAAAACAGCTTCTGTGATCAGTAAACCATACTGTTAGCAGCCTCTAGGACACTATAAAGTACTATACAAATAGTCCTTGACTTACAACCATTCGTTTAGTGACCATTTGAAGTTACAATGACACTGAAAAAAGTGATTTATGATCAATGTTCACACTTATGACCATTGCATCATCCCTCTGTTTACAGGATGAAAATTTAGATGCGTGGCAAGTGGTTCACATTTATGACAGTTGCAGTGTCCCCGGGTCATGTGATCAGCTTTTGAAACTTTCTGACAAGCAAAGTCAATGGCAAAGCCAGATTCACTTAACAACCACGTTACTAACTTAACCACTACAGTGATTCACTTAACAACTGTGGCAAGGAAGGTCATAAAATGGGGCCACAACTCACTTAACAACTGTCTCACTTAGCAACATAAATTTTGGGCTCAATTGTGGTCGTAAGTCAAAGACTACCTGTATATCGTAATGTCATTCTGCTCTTACCCAAGAATTCTGGGCAGGAATTCTGGGAACTATAATTCTAGTTGCTGCAAAATCATAGATCATCTGTTGAACCCCTTCCTTATTAGGTCTCATTTTCTCTCTCTGGTCCTTTGGGGTTCATCTGAGAGGGATCTAAGAGTACTATCTAATCTATCATTCTTATGTTTCTAGTCACCTTTTCCAAACATTTTGCATAAAGTCATTCACTTACATCTGGGTCTACTGCCTGGCCCAATGAATACTGTTCAGTCCAAGAAGGCAAGTTCGAATCTCTGCTTAAGCAATAAATTTTGGGTAATTTAATATAATGGCATCCCATATTTATTGGACATGTGCTTCTCGACAATTTTTTACAAGATGGATATCGGTGATTGCATACAATGAGTAAATCTGGAAGGACTCAAAATCATTTTGCCCGAATGTTTGTAGCCTTTTAAACGAAATTGAGTTTCTCCTCTTGCTGTTATAATGTGTGAGTAGGATTTTTATTGCCAAGGTCAGTGTGTACATAAATTAAGAGGCTGTTGATTAATTCCCAAGGCTTCTTAGTCCAACATGCTAAAATCAGCCAAATATATGTTAGGCTTAAAAGTGAAAGATTTACAGCATCATCCACAATCCACTTACTTCAGAGAAAGCTTCACTTATTTCACTTATGTTTTGAATAGACAGGCACTGGGTTGTATCATTTTAACACCCCTCTAAATAGCTTTACCTGGCCTCATGCCAGACTGATTCATACATTGCTCTAAGCCATAATGCAAATTGTTTGATTTTGGCTTAGTATATCGCATGAATTCAGCCTATATAGTTTGCATGTTATGATTTGGGACTTAGCAAAGGAATTTGCTTCAGTTTTCTCTGTCTCACACACACACACAAAACACCTCATACACACAGAGAAGGAGAGGGGAATGCTGCTACAGTGGTACTTTGGTACTCAAGTGCTTTGAAACTCATCGAATTTGGTACTCAATGTATTTTGACGCATTTTGTCCTGGTACTCAGCTTTTGTTTGGTACTCAATGCATAAGCTAGAACATGTTAGTGTCGGCTGGCTTGTAACTCACTACATTATTCCTTATGGGAAAAAATATTTTTTGGTTACTCATCGTGCCTCCCAGAACCAATTAATGATGAGTACCAAGATACCACTGTATATAAATACATAAAAAATAAAAATGAAAATATGATAGAATGAAAATATGAGGCAGTACAATTAGAAAAACAGTTCTGCCCACTTTTGAGTTGTAACTCTTGACATTCTCCACAAAACCTGATGAACTCCTGAGCTGATAGAAGTTGATAACACACTCTAACTGAGTGTGTTGGCTGAACTCAGAACACTTGCCAACACTGAGGATATTAGGATCAGGAGAGCAAATCCCTTGGCCAAATTATTGGAAATAAATGTCACCAGACCTATCTATCAAGCGGTGAGATGTGCTAATGTTTGAGGCCTCAGCTTCATAATCCCCAGATATTCAAACAGTAATGATTTGATTTCTATGGTTGTCAAAGCTTCCATGAAATTCCAAAAGAGTTTGTCAAAAATGAATGACAAGCTAATTCAATTTCAGGATTATTTTTTTCCTCCTCCTATGTCAGTTTAACATGAGCTATAGTTATCTTGTCAGTTTCTCAGGCTATTCTTCATAAGCCTCTGAACAAAGACAGAATTCTCAAAAAAAATTGTTCAAACATCATTGTCTCTGACTATATATTTCCTTAACTTCCCTTGCTAAAATAGCTATGTTATCTCAACAGACATGCCTTGTACTAGGGAAATCATTGCCAGATGCTACATTGCTACTGAAAGTGTAAGAACTTCAGAACCTCAAAAGAAAGTACAAGAGTTTCCAAGACTGAGGTGTAAATTATGGATATTAGGTAGTAATAGGATAGTTCCCTTGTGCTATAGCTGTGTTCTTGTAGAACAATGTGCATTGATTCCTTTATTTGTTATACCTGCTATTTCTCCAGCGGTTAAAGATGGGGTCCTTTGCAGTCTCTACTTTGTTCCAGAGGTGGGTTCCTACCGGTTCTATCCGGTTCTTTAGAACCGTTAGTAAACCGGCGATGACGTCATGGAGCCGGTTCTGTCGGTGTCTCCGTGGGCGCCGCCATCTTGGATTTTGCTTCTGCGCATGCGCAGAAGCTATTTTTTATTGCTGCGGGGGTGCACGCAAAGTGCATGCGCGCACCCGGCGCAACCCTGAGTGAACCGGCAGCAAAAGGATCCAGAACCCACCCCTGCTTTGTTCCAACATAGCAATCCTATTTGATAGGTTGGACAGAGAAACAGTGACTGTCCCAAGGTCACACAGGGACTTCCATGGCTGAAGGTGGACTCGACCCAAGGTATTCCGGGTTTCTAACTGCAATAGTAAGTCTGACTATAGGTTCAGGCGAAGTAGGCACTAGTTTTGAGGTGCCAAACGTTAGGAGGCATCAAAATGGAAAAGGCTTTCAAAAAACACAATTAAAAAAAATGAAAAGCAGTAACAATGTACTCTGTGCACTAGCACAACCACTTGAGGGTTAAATATACTTCTGAAATATAAATAGGATGAAAATGTCAGAGAAAAGGGGAAAAAAACCTGTCCAAGGCTGAAAATTGTAATTGTAAAGCTGAAAAACTAGAAGGGGAAAAAAAGAGAAACAAGAGGGTGCCTTTTTGACATTCCTAACCATAATTTGACTTTGCCTAAAGCACCAAAATGCCTGAGGCCAGCCCTGTACTATATCATACCATTTCTATGAGCACTGTGTATCTCATTTATAATTAAACAAAAACAAAGCATGCACATGTATATTTTACCCCATTTCATATTTGTTGAAACTCGTTTGAATAAATGTCCTCTCTACTCATCTTCAGTTTAATTAATTTCTGAAAAACTGAATAAGTGGGAGGGGGAGTTGAAACAGGGGAGAGTATTCTGCTTGCAAATATTGCTGAACTACAACTCCCAGCACCCTTTCACTATTGCTATCTGAAGAAATTTCCTTCATGACTACTGTAATCAAAGGATAACTTGTTCTGGCACCTGATACTGTATGATATGTATGGCAATGATTAGCTTAATATATTAGGTTAAGCCATGATTTATTGAAGAAGCACAAATGGCTGAGTGAATGTAACATACTAAACCACAGTTTATAAACTAAACATGCTTATTAATTTACAAAACAACAACAACAACAACAACAACAACAACAACAACCCCAACTGTATTGGCTTGTGAACTGCACCTATATATATTCTTACATATTATTAACCCTTTCAGATGCAGCATGGAAGGGAACAGAAGTGGAGTTGTGTTCTCTTTCCATTTTTCCACACATATCAAAGTGATAACTAGTAGAACAGTATGCTGAACTGGATAAGTGATTTTATTGTACCCTTTCTACCCAAAAAAACACTATTACTGATCCGCCTCATATAGTCTTAAACTATATTCTCCCCCCTACAAGGGCAAACAACATTATAAGTAGTATAATGAGAATCTTAAAATGGTAACTCATGACCTCATCACTATGTGGGTGGATTAATTATATTTTTTTCTGCTTGGCAGTGGCACTAAAAAAAGCTCTGTCACAACTCGTTGCAAAGAAGAAAAACGTGTTTGTTTGGGAATCTGTTTGCCACCACAATTATCTAGGTCAATGTAGCAGTTAAAATGAATGACCCCAAACTAAAGTTATTGTTCTTTAAAAAAATGTATTGAACACAAATTGGCAGATAAGAAGGGAGGGAGGGAGGATTGGGTGTATAGTGCTACCATAATCTGGGTAGAGGCATCAGAATACGATGGTTGTTTCCAGCAATAGGTCACAGCTAACCAGACTTTTTTTGGCATATATAACCTCAGATCCTTGCAGAAATTCTGTGTTGATTTTCATATTAACCCAATATTTTATTTCAGTTCCATATACCACATTACCAGTCACTGTCCAAGCTGTTCCCCAAGCTGCTGAAGAACTCATGTTTAAGAATAAACTGGGTGATGTTGATGTTACTCATTTGCTCATTTGATTTTCTCAAAATACCAGACATTTTTCTAGCGCTTTGCTTTAAAAAAAAAGTTTGCAAGAAAAGCTGTGCTCATTTCCAGGCAGTTTTATCCGAATATGCTTTGTGCTTGTTTTTCTAATATAACCATTCCCCCCCCCCCAAAAAAAAATCATTTTCTCCAAGGGAATGCATTTTCTATGCTAGGTTCATTCAAAAAAAAACAACCCGTTTTTTTTGGTATGACTTTAAGCAAACATACTTCTGTGCTCATTATTTGGAGAAAGAACTACCTGCAAATTGGTGAATGTCAAGCTACAATTGCATTTCGGATCTGAGTTTGGTTCTGGAAGTGCAATTTGGACAAATTTGCATTAACATTATGGCTACTTATGATACTGCGTTTTGAACACTTAACAGCTAGTGAGCAGCCTATTACTGGAGAGGTGTCTATGGAGGCATAAAAATGTGAAAATAGCAGGTTTGATTGTGCATCTTAACTTTTGTTACCCCCCCCCCCTTCCCCATGGATATCCATAATCATCACTCCTACAAAAGCCTCTGAGTCATCTTCACCTTGGTTCTTCTCCATAGTGTATAAAATTTCACAAGAACTGACTTCAGAATTCCACACACATTCATTTCAGGACATAATTTTGCAGGACCTACAACTAACTATCAATTCAGCCATTGTTACATGTTTAGTTTGTTTTACCTTTATTATTCCCATTTTTTAAAAAAAATAAATACTGGAACACTAAATAACTACCCTGTTTTCCCCAAAATAAGACATCCCCTGATAATAAGCTCAATTGGGCTTTTGAGTGCATGGCAATAAGGCCAAGCACTTATTTCAGGGTTCAAAAAAATATAAGACAGGGTCTTATTTTCTGGGAAACACGGTATGTCTATGTAGATTGTCAGTCATCCAGATCATAGTTGTCTCATAGGTATTTTTTTTCCCTTCAAAAAGATAACTGGACTGTTTATTTTTTCCCCTTGAAGAAGAACAAAATGTTTAGTTTCTCATCCAAGAAACTTCATCAGTTGGGATGGCAGGGGGAGGGAGGGGGGGTGGAAGGATAGGTATCCAAAAAAATAGCAACTGATGAAGTTTCTTGGATGAGAAATGACATGTTTTGTTCTTCGTCCTCAATACTTTAATCAAGAGAAATATTTGTAATGGTATGTGGGGGTTATCTTGGGAAACATGGCTACAAAACCCAGCCAACGAGATGGTCAGATAAAAGATAGCTTAGTCCACAGCAAGAATGTTAGTAATGCAAGAGACCTTCCCTAGTGTTTTGGGATGTAAAGCAGATGGGGATAACAGAAGTACTTTCAGATATGCAAGATTCTCTTAATGTAATCTTATAACAAAGTAAAATTAGCTGCTCAGGTCATAATTTCTACCTCATAAAGTGACGGAGAATATGACACCCCCACCAACACTGGTAGGACAACCTACTGTATATAAATAGGGAGCAAATCCCACATTCGCTAGTACTGATGATGTTAGCTAGTTGTTTCATTAAACAACTGCAAGCAAACAATTAAGCTCAGAGAGTATCAAGGACACCATATACTTTTTCATCAGTCTCTGAGTGGTGGATCTTAAGGCGTTTATCGAAACAAAGCTCTAAAGTCTGTAATTGTGGTATAGAGTTTCAGAGATTATAGTTATAGGTTCCAGTAATTTATTTCCAAGTCTAGTTTCCAAATGCTTAGGATAATTATAACAAGAGCATAATCACTCTCTTTTCATAATTTGCATTATAAGGATTGTAAGAAAAAAAATAGGTGAAGAATAGGGAAACATTCACAATGTTACATTGTGATAATGCAAATTATAGCCAACTTGGTGTGTTGGTTTCAGATGCTGGATTACAAGTGTGGAATTCTGAGTTCTAGTTCTACCTTAAGTACAAAAACCAGCTTGGTGACTTTGGGCCAGCCACTCTCTCTCAGCCTTAGGTTGAAAGCAATGACAAACCACTGCCAAAAAATCTCAAAGTCAAATGCTGACTATAAGAATCACGATAACATAACAATGCTGGCTATAAGTAACTATTTTTCAATATTATTCTTTTAATTTAACTGGTATATCATTGATATTCGTCCATCGTGTTCGAAGAGGACCTTGACATCTAACAGGTTGTGGGCTGTCCACGATGTGTCCGCAGGTGGCTGGTAAGCCCTATACAGGCACAAAATGTTCTGCCACATGTTAGGCAGACATGTGTGGGCACCATTGTTGCAGCATTTGCAGCTCTGGCTTTGCGGAGTGCTCGCTTCTCTTGTGCTATGGTTGTTCTTCTGTCCTCAGATGTCTGGCAGCCTTGGTGGATCAGCGTGTGCCATGTTGATCGATCTTGTGCCAGGGTTTCCCAGGAGATGGTGTCGATATCCAGGGACTTGAAGGAGGCTTTCAACGTGTCTTTGTATCGCTTCCTTTGTCCCCCGTGCGATCGCTTTCCTTGAGACAGCTCACCATAGAGGAGCTGTTTGGGGATGTGGTGGTCTGGCATCCTTGCCACATGGCCTGCCCAGCGTGTCTGGGCTTTGATCAGCAGGGTGTGAACTGATGGCAGGCCTGCTCTGGAGATGACTTCTGTGTCTGGCACCTTGTCCTGCACCTAGGTATATCATTAGTTATTATACCAATCCTTTTTTTAACTATATAGTCCTCGACTTACAACCGTTCACTTAGTGACTGTTCGAACTTACAATGGCACTGAAAAAGTGAGTTATGCCCATTTTTCACACTTATAACCGTTTCAGCATCCCTATGGTCATGTGATTTACATTCAGATGCATGACAACTGACTCACATTTATGACGGTTGCAGTCAGGGGTGGGTTTTAATTTACCTCCCTGCCAGTTCGCTTTCTCCCATGCCTCATGGGGAAAAAAACCCCAAAAACAAGATGGCGACGCATGCGCAGTGCCGGAAACTCGGCTTCTGCACATGTGCAGAAGAAAAAAACCCGGAAAAAATTTCAAAAAAAAAAAAAAAAAAAAAATCCAAAAAAAAAAGAAGGCGACGGAGGAGGAGGACCCCA
>QLTV01003430.1:1140175-1150944 GCA_003457575.1 Thermophis baileyi
CCTGTGGCTGCTGCACCTGTAACTGTGACCTTTGTATTCTGGGTGCCCCTTGCATTTGAGCTCCCATATGTATGCTGCCTGCTTGAGTGCCCTGCACTTGTCTCTGCTGTGTCTCTCTTAAATCTTGACCTCGGTCAAACAATACATCAGCACCACCAGGGGATGCAATTGGATGTACATGAAGAGACATTTGAGTTATCTCTGCTTGCAGGCTAGTTTGTTTGAGAGACATTTCTCGGAAACTATGTTGCAGAGAACGTAATTCCTCCTGTATTTTGGTATATTCGCACCTGTCTCTGCTGCAGTAAATCCTGCTGTGTCTCTCTTAAATCTTGACCTCGGTCAAACAATACATCAGCACCACCAGGGGATGCAATTGGATGTACATGAAGAGACATTTGGGTTATCTCTGCTTGCAGGCTAGTTTGTTTGAGAGACATTTCTCGGAAACTATGTTGCAGAGAACGTAATTCCTCCTGTATTTTGGTATATTTGCCACCAGATGGCGTTGCAACAATAACTGTCTCCTTTGATCGACGTGACGCAACATCCTCTAAAAGGAGTGGTCTTAGGTCAGATGAAGAAGGCAACATGGATGCCTCTCGAGGAACACTATATCGCCTGTTCACTGGCTCCAGTGTAGAAACATATTGCTTTGCCTTATGCAGTGTCTCTTCCATAATACTAATTTGCTCATAATAGCTGCTTATAGCTTCATCTCGTGCTATTAATAAAGGGGAAATACTTTTACTTCTTTCACTTAAGAATATCTGTGCTGCCCGTGATATATCAAGCTCTGTGCCAGATTGTCTGACTCCCCCGGATTCCTCAGAAGCCTTTTGGGTGATTGTGCTTGGACACACTGACCTTATTAAATCTTCTTCTTGACATCCACTCTCAGATTCCGGAGGTGTGAAACGTTCAGGAGATAGTTCTTGATGTTTCTTTTTCTTCTTCTGTTTGGGCATTCTTGCAGTGATTAATAAGCGTTCCTCAGTCGCTTAGAAATCTAGCTAACAAACCTGGCCGGGACTAATGTTGCGGAGAAAAAGAATTAGAGGTGAAATGAATCTTGTTTCCCTGCCCTCAATCCTCATGAATAAGACCGGAGTCCAGGAAAGAATAAAAGTAATATATTTGCATAACAAAAATAAGAACACCTAAGTCTGTGTCTACATGGTGAAGAACAAAGAGAACAAAAGAAAGATTAACACATGCTCAGTACAGGTATCACATGAGAACTTCGTATCAGTATACAGTGTCATTTCAGAATAAGAGTCCTGCTGACAAATTAAAATGAACGTAGTGACAAAAACAAGCAAGCTCAGAGAGCACCAAGGACCCCTCAAACTATTATGTATTGTTGGCTTCACTCTATGAACTAGGCCAGCTCAATAGAAACCAGTGGACCCTGCAAATAAGCATGACAAACATTAAGAACAATAATCCATATATAAATAAAAAATAATTGGGTTTTGAGAAGACTCCCTAGAACCCATGGATAGCCAAGAAAACAATAGACCATAGAGAAAATCAAATCAACATTCTCACTTACCGCATAAATGACCAGTGTCCAATGATCACATTTTAGGCATATCATGTGAAGAGCTAGTTCTTCAGAGAGGTCTACAATGCTGGGAAAGGGGAAGGAAAAAGCAAAAGATGATGATCAGCAGGAAGTGGATGGACTCAATTACAGCAATGTTGGATTCACTGTTGAAAGAACTGAAAGATTGAGGAGAGATCACCCTGCAGAGAGCTTGCTAAGAGTCAACACCAGTGCGGCGTAATACTTAAATGTAGGACTAAGACTAGGAGTCCTAGGTTACAGTCTTCTCTTAGGCTCTTTCAGGGGTGGGTTCTTTCTTACCTCGCTGCCGGTTTGCTTCCTCCCGCGCCGCATGGCCAAAAAAAATTAACCCCCCACCCCAAAAAAAGCTGAAAACAAGATGGCGATACATGCGCAGTGCCGGAAACTCGGCTTCTGCGCATGCGCAGAAGAAAAAAAACCTGGAAAAAAATTCCCCCCCAAAAAAATTCCCCCAAAAATATTCAAAAAAAATTCAAAAAAAATGATATGGTGGCATCCACGGACCGGCACCGACCGAACTGGATCCGTGATGTCATCGTGACATCACCAGCGGGTCACTACTGGTTCAGGCAAACCGGTCCGAACCGGGAGGAACCCTCCTCTGGGCTTTTTGCATCAGCTACTCTATCTCAGCTCTAGATTGGGAAGTTGGAAGTTACCAACCTGCACTGGACCAGTATGGTAGCCTGCAGTCCATAGCCTTCAGGTAAGAGGCCTTCATTCTACAGTGGATTGATTTGGGCTAATATACATAGCAATAGCAATAGCACTTAGACTTATATACCGCTTCATAGTGCTTTACAGCCCTCTCTAAGCGGTTCACAGAGTCAGCATATTGCCCCCAACAATCTGGGTCCTCATTTTACCCACCTCGGAAGGATGGAAGGCTGAGTCAACCTTGAGCCGGTGAGATTTGAACCGCCGAACTGAAGCTAGCAGTCAGCTGAAGTAGCCTGCAGTGCTGCACTCTAACCACTGCGCCACCTCGGCTCTAACATAACATCACAAATTGTATAATTTTAACTTTCATTAATACATTTTTTTAAAATAGAATTTTTAGATACCTATTTAAGGAATGTTGGTGCTACCAGTAGAGGTGTGCTGGTTGAAGAATGAATGTACATGCACTTTTATATGCAGAGGATGCCATGTTGTTGACTGAGAACCCAAATGATTTGCAGAAAATGTTACACTGATGGATGCAATGAGGAGCATGGATCTGAACATTAAAGTACCAAAGACCAAGGTTTGATGGAGAAAAGGGGTGAACAGCTGCAACCTACGCATGGTGAAGAACTGGAGCAAGTAAATGAATTTGTGGTTCTTTGTAGAAGGTTTATTAAATGCAGGGAAGGGGATGGAGAAATCATAAAACGTGAAATTGTTAGTTTAAAGGTAAGTATGCGTATATTGTGAGAAATCATGTTGCAAGAAGGGAACATAGGAAATTCTTATACACAGTAAGAATGTGTTTCTGCCTTCTTTATTATGCAGTAGTAAATGTGGACATAATGAGTGAAACAGAAAAGTAAGCAGAATGCAGTGGCAATGTGTTATTGAAGAATTGTGGTAAAAGAGGAAGAAAGAGCCAAGAATGAAGGGATACTAAGGAATGAGGTTGTAAATGAAAAGTATGAAAGAATTATGCTAGATGAATTATTCTTATAAAATAAATGGATGAAATTGCAAAAAGAAAGAGTAAATGGAAAAAAGAAGCAAGAAAGTCGTGGTTGGAAGGAGTGATGGGATCATGATAAAGAGCTAGGAAGTTTATTTAAAAAAGGAAAACAACAAACCACAGTGTATCAATTAGTGCACAACTGAGAGGGAGGCCAGGGTGCTTTAGAAGCATTTAAATGTATGGAGAGCTGTAGTAAACAATATTGATCCAAACTAGGTCTAGATATATTTCTTTCTCTAATCTCATGCCTTTAATTTCTTTTGCATATTATTTCTTACTCCTTTTCTGCAATTTGCTTACTCAGGGAACAGGGCTGTTTATGTAATTAACTCAGCCTGATTTGTATGGCCTGATAGTTATTTTTGGCTATGTCCTAAGCAGAGGAAGGCATCAATTTGCTCTTTCTCAGCCTATGTGCAGGAGCTGGCTGTGGCCAGATGTAGGATCGCTGCAAAGAATGGGATGGCTCTCCACTTAGTCCTTGGTGGAAGATACAGGCAGCAGGCTTAGAATGGCAAAGAGGAAGCAGCAGAGCCCTGCCCAAAATACATTATGGTACCAGACAAATAGCACCACCAATTAAGTATATGGAGGTGCACTGTCCCTCGTTACTTGGAGACTTGAGCAGAAAAAGCAATCTGCCCTTCTGGGAAGCCATCTAGCTGTGTGAAATGCTGCTCCTCCCATTTCCCATTATTCTGTTCAGTGTTTTTCAAACTGGGCAACTTTAAGATGTGAGGACTTCAGCTCCCAGTCCTCATATCTTAAAGTTGCCAAGTTTGAAAAACATTTCTCTAGCCTTTATCTATCCAGGAACCAACTGTCCGCAAATTTAGATAACACTTCCCCTAAAAAATAAATAGCATGATCAGCACATACATTGTTGTTAGAAATTCTGTTTATAGATAGCACTGCGGAGCAAACAAAGAGCACAGTCACCATGTGCTTTACTGCTCAACTGTTTTTTAAACTGTAATAGGAAACTCTACTTAGAACAAAAGAGCATAGAGCATATACCATACTACTGTAGTTGTTGCATAGAAATACATTCCAACAATGAATTCCAACAATTATGCATATAATTTTGAATACCCAAATGATTGAAGAAATTAAGGTGTTTTCCCAATTTACATCCTTCTGTAATGGCAAAAAGGGAGCCTATTTGGATTATTCTTGTCATCATCCCCAGGACTCAGGTTCTGATAAAATCATGGTGTAAAATAAATCTGTGGACTAATTTACATGCTCTTGAGATATAACCATAGTATGCACATGCACCCACCCACACTGTTTTGTTCTTTTCTTTTCCAAAGCAAAAGATTTTGCTTCCATGAATGAATGTAGTCTTGTAACAAAAATACTTGAAACTAAGCCCCATTGAATCTGAGAAGACTACATTCTATTGAACAGGCTCAACTTGAGAAATACTTTGGAGACCTTGGGATAACCTGCAGGTTATAAGTACACTATAAAATGATATTATAAGCTTAAAGCAGCTATTTTTGAGTGCTCCTGGAGTGGGGGAAAGGAAGCGGTGGTTGTGAGCAGAAGCATTATTGTGATATATGTGGGAATGATCCGGAGACTGGGGCCAGAGATGCTGCCTAGAGAAGGGTTAGATAAGAGACAGCAATCTTCAGTTGGAGAGTGGGAAAAGTAAGAGGCTCAAACAAGACTCTCCCTAATTTCTTAGGTTGTAAAGGACACAGTGGGAGATTTGTACTTTCAGACTTGCAAGATTCCATTAATGTAACCTTACAAGAAAGTGATATTAGCTCACCTGGTTGTGTTAGCTTTACCTCTTCTTACTTGCCCTCAGCATTTGGGAGATATGTGTGTTTATGCTTCCAAGTCAGTTTTAGACTCTGGGAACTGCCTGGTCCAGTCTTTGAAATTTTCTTGGCAAGATTTCAGAAGTGATTTGCCAATACCTCCTTCCTGGGGTTGAGAGAAAAGGACTGGTCCAAGGCCACCCAGCTGGCTTTGTGCCAAAAGCGGGACTAGAACTCATGATCTCCTGCTTTACTCATAGTCTCCTGCTTTCTAACTTGGTACCTTAACTGCCAGACCAAGGGTCCCTCTCCACACTTGGCAAGTTTAAGACTTGCGGACTTCAATTCCCAGAATTCTCCAGCCAGCATGGCTGGCTGAGGAATTCTGGAAATTGAAGTCCACAAGTTGCTGGCTGAGGAATTCTGGGAGTTGAAGTCCACAAGTTGCCAAGTTTGGAGACCCTTGCACTAGACCAAAATGGCTCTCTAAATGGGAGTTAACAGAGTTGATAATTTTGTATTACTAACTAGCAATAACTTAGTACATTATATTTTTAATGAAAATGTTGTTAAGAGCCAGCACTGAATGTAACTCATGTTACATAATGTTAAATCATTCTGTTGCAAGAATAATTGTGCACAAATATCCATATAAATGTTTTAAAAAGTAGGAAATATTGGGTGTTAAAACTCAATTTAGACTGGTAAATCATTGCAAGTCTAATTAAAGTGGAAATATTTTCTGATATTGCAATCTATCATACTCAATTTTTACGCATAATAAATAATATCATGAACTTGTAACTATTTACTACATTTCCATGATATGAGCAAACTTTGATACAGTATTGGATTTATTTTTGCCATGAATTTCTCATAATTCTTCATTAATTTTCCTTCTGTATTAAATCATGGTATGATATTACATACGGATAATTGATCTGCAAAACATACTATTTGCAGTTAGTTAATCTGAAGGTAATCTAACATAACAATTTATTACAAAATAAAATTTTCTACTTTTCATAAAATTATTGCTTTATGTCTGCATAGCCACCATCTAAATTTGTTTTAAGTTGATTACTAAATTTTGCTTTAATTTTCTCACTGCTGTCTATAGCTCATAGTAGGAGTTGAAATTTTGTGGAAAAAAGACCAATAGTCAAAAGAACAAAAAAAGTGAAACATGAAAAAAGAATGCAAGCCACCTGGTTTGCAGTTTTTTTTTTTCACTATTTGTATTATAAAACAGCTGCAATTCCCTAATTGTGTACTACTGATGAGGCTATCATTTATGCCAAATTTGTGAATCTTTTGAAAGGATTGATGAATTATGCAAAGGGTTGGGATTGTTTTTTTTTTCTAAAAATGTATAGTCCAATACAGCAAAGAAAAGTCATCAAATTTAGGAGCTAAAGATTTGTTGAAAATGGGTACAATTATCAGAATAAAAGAATAACAGAGTTGGAGGGGACCTTGGAGGTCTTCTAGTCCAACTCCCTGCTCAAGCAGGAAACCCTATATCATTTCAGACAGAGGTTTGTCCAATCTCTTCTTAAACACCTCCAAAGTTGGAGCATCCACAACTTCTGGAGACAAGTCGTTCCATTGATAAATAGTTGTAGCTGTCAGGAAATTTCTCCTTAGTTCTAGGTTGGTTCTCTCCTTGATTAGTTTCCATCCACTATTTCTTGTCCTGCCTTCAGGTGCTTTGGAAAATAGGCTGACTGACACCCCTCTTCTCTGTGGCAACCCTTTAGATATTGGAACACTGCTATCATGTCACCCTTAAGCCTTCTTTTCATTAAACTAGACCAGGGGTCTGCAACCTTAAACTCTCAAAGAGCCACTTGGACCCGTTTCCCACAGAAAAGAAAACACCGGGAGCCACAAAACCTGGGTGGGCGTGGCCAACTCAACATCACTCCCACCCAGTCACATGACCTGCCCCAGCCACACCTACCCAGGTTTTGTGGCTCTGGGTGTTTTCTGTGGGAAATGGGTCTCTCTCTCTCTCTCTCTCTCTCTCTCTCTCTCTTCTCTCCCTCTCCTTTCCTCGCTTCCTTCCTTTCTTTCTTTCTCTCTCCTTCTCTCTCAATTTTTCCCTCTTTTCCCTCTCTCATTTCTCTCTCCCTCTCCCCGTTCTCTCTCATTTTCTCATTTTTTCCCTACACGCCCCCCTTCCGTTCTCTCTCCCTCTCTCTCCCTTCTCTCTCATTTGTTTCTCCTTTTCCTCTCTCTCATTCTCTCCCTCCATCATTTTCTCATTTCTCTCTCTTTTTCTCCCCTTTTCTCTCTTTCTCTCTTCCCCACTCTCTTCCCCTCCCTCTCTCTCTCATGTGTGTGTGTGCTCCCTCTTGAACCATTTCCAAAAACAGGCAAGGGTTGGGGTTTTTTTTTCTGATGTTCTTTCTTCTTCTTTGGGTGCTTTTTACCATATGATTTAAAATCAAAAGTCATTTCAGGTTCCCGGATAAATGAAGCTAGAAGGCAAGGGCGACGACGGGGATGGAGACTCACTCCGAATGAGAGGGAAACGCCCCTGTACTTGCCTCTCATCTCACGGAGGCTTCTTCCGGCGCTTCTTAGTCTTGCCCGCACCTCTCCGCCCCGAGACGCTGGCCCGGCCTGGCTGCGGCAGATGCTCCGTGTTGTAATGGGCTCCAGGAGAAGAAGGGGACGCCGTCTCCCCCATTGTGAAGAGCGCGCTAAATCTAACTGCTGCGCACAGCATCTTGCGCAGCAGTTAAATGGGCTGCAGGAGGAGGAGGGGATCCAGTCTCCCCCATTGTGAAGCATGCTTTCGCTGTGCTGGGCAAGGTGCTGCGAGAGCAGCGGGCAGGCCATGGAGGGGGTATTGGGTCTTCCCCCACCCCACGCCAAAGGCAAGGGCGATGGCGGGGATGGAGCCTCACTCCGAATGAGAGGGAAGCGCCCCTGTACTTGCCTCTCATCTCACGGAGGCTTCTTCCGGCGCTTCTTAGTCTTGCCCGCACCTCTCCGCCCCGAGACGCTGGCCCGGCCTGGCTGCGGCAGATGCTCCGTGTTGTAATGGGCTCCAGGAGAAGAAGGGGACGCCGTCTCCCCCATTGTGAAGAGCGCGCTAAATCTAACTGCTGCGCAAAGCGCCTTGCACAGCAGTTAAATGGGCTCCAGTAGGAGGAGGAGATGCAATCTCCCCATTTGTGAAGCATGCTTTCGCTGTGCTGCACAAGGCGCTGCAAGAGCAGCGGGCAGGCCATGGAGGGGGTATTGGGTCTTTCCCCTGCCCCACGCCAAAGGAAAGCCAGCCAGGCTTCTCCTTCCCTCCTACCCTTCCCCCTTCCCCCTGCTCCCTTCAACCCACTCAATCCTACTTCGGGACAGAGGAGCGTGTGCTGGAAACGCGTGTTGGGGCAATGTCGGAGGGCATCTTCTGACCCTCCGGTGCTCGCCTGCAACTCTCCATGCTCCTCGAGGCCCAGCTTGCTGAGGGGGGAGTAGCCCTGATGCCTCTGCTGCCCCCCCCGGCCCCAGCCATCACTGCCCGGGGAAGGTACATGCAACAGAAAGTGAGCAAAAACATAGCTCTCAGAAGCTGAGATCGGGGAATGCACAGGCAACAGAAAGCGGTGTGTTTCAAAGGCGGCAGCTTGCATCTGGATGTGCCAAACAGCGTCCTGCTGCGAGAGCCGGGCCACACCTCTCTGCTGTCCAACTGGCCAATGGGGGTGCTTCTGCCGGGCCATCTCTCCCTCCCGCCAGGCTGTTGTGCTCGGCGCTCGGCGGGGGAGGGGAACGCTTCCCTATGCCGCCCCCTTCTTTCTCTTGGCCCCACCGACAAGGGAGGAGGAAGGCCAGGCTTGGGGGATGGCCTCCACCCTGCAAGATCCGCCCCCACCATTCTCTCCCAGCCCTCTTTGCTGGCGGCAACAGCAAATGTACCGCGACAAAGGCGGAATGCTGTTGCTGCACAAAGGCAAATGCAGGGGCTCTTTGCTCCTGCACTAAGGCTCCGGCCATGCCACCGCCGTGACAGGGCAACAGCTCTTTCATCCCTCTGCTGTGACAGGGCCACAGGGAGCCGCAGCAGAGGGCCCAAAGAGCCGCATGCGGCTCCAGAGCCACAGGTTGCAGACCCCTGAACTAGACATACCCAATTCTTGCAATTGTTATTCCCAAGAGAAAAAAAAACTTCTATTAATAATTACCATAGGCTCTATGTGTAAGTATTTTTTAAACTCAATTTATTAGTTCATTTTTGGCTACTTATTTAAATCCATTCATAGGTTCTATTGTTATAGATTCTACAAAATGCTGAACAGCCACAACATTGTTATAGATGACAGTGAGGGAGTAGTGTTGGTGGCAGACTTGCTTTCATTCCACCGATCAAAATGCTCAGAGTAACATTAAAATGTCCAGATGGCAGGAGTATTTAATCAACCCTTGTTAATTTCCAAAGGCTAGCAGGATGTAACCTGGTTAGTATTTGGAAGGATGTAAACGATGATGATGAAGTTGATAATGATGATTTCTCCATGCATGTCAAAATGTCACACAAGCACAAACCACTCTGTCTTAGCTCCACTTTTTATTAACAATCACTGGATTGGAAAAATTAGATCAGTGGCAGGGACTATTCAGTGATATCTTTCCATCTTTGATTGTATCAAGGCTCTCTTCCATTCTCCATTCATTACTGACTGAATCATGAGAATCTTTCTTCTATTTTTCACTGAATGAATACAAGGCTTAATAACAAATTTTCCGTAATGCTAGTCATCAAAACACACTATTAAGCCAACAATTGGAAGAATCCTCTGTTGTCCCTTTGAAATTAATGGTTGAATTGGAAAACATTTCCTAGCTCTCTATTTGCCTGGTTCCTGGAAGGGGAAGCTTTTCTATGAACTATCAAAACAGCAACAAACTGACTCAAGGTCTACACAATTGACAACAATCACACTATTTTTACAGGGAATTCAATTTTCTACATAAAAGTACTTTTTTTTACTACAGTGTTATTCTACTTTTTCCACAATTTGTAACCTGGCAATTCACAAAATAAACAACTGACCTTCCTTCTTGATGCTGAGCTCCATTCTTCTTCTATAAGAGAGATCAGCAGGAAACCCTAGAGTGGTAGACTGGGAAGGTTAAAGCAATAATTTTTCAAGAAGGCAACAGTAAATTAGTTCCACAGTGCTGCCAAGTAAACTATACGGACATGTTCTTCTGGTCACCAGAACTTCTGTCTGACCCAAGAGAGTTAAAAACAGGTGCAGAAATACTTCTCCACAAAGCAAAATATGAAATAAGATTGTAGCTAAAAACTTTTAAGGGCATTGCACAATCTGAGTAAACCTTGAATATTGTGTTAGTTTTCATGGAACCTTGAGTACTATATCAGTTTTGGATACTGTATTGGAAAGAAGATGGATTAAATGGATTACTGCGTTCCTGTCAAACAGGCAACAAGTGGTCAAAATAGGAAATGCTTTATCAAATCCTGTACCTGTCAACAGTGGTGTTCCCCAAGGCAGCGTTTTAGGACCAACTCTCTTTATTCTCTACATAAATGACCTTAGTGACAATATAAAAAGCAACTGCGTCCTCTTCGCAGATGATGTAAAACTATTCAACACCACCGACAATACTACTACCCTTCAAAAAGACCTTGACAATGTATCAGAATGGTCAACCAAGTGGCAACTTCAAATCTCAATCAACAAATGCTCAGTCT
>QLTV01003430.1:1151911-1171992 GCA_003457575.1 Thermophis baileyi
ATCTATCTATCTATCTATCTATCTATCTATCTATCTATCTATCTATCTATCTATCTATCTATCTATCTATCTATCTATCTATCTATCTATCTATCTATCTATCTATCATCTATTGATGTAGCCATGGTGGTATAATAGAAATTCCATCTGATTTTTATATTTTTATATTGACCACACCCAGCATATATCCCTAAAAACATAAACATTCAGATCAATGAGTTTAACATGGATGACCAGTGTTGGAAGAAATGTCCATCTGGGTTCAGTTCCAAGTGGGGAGAAAGACACTGGAAACATGGAGGCTGCTTGGAAGGATGGTTTAATGGAGCAGAACCATTAAGCACATGGTCCTGGTGCAGCTGAACACATGGAGTGGAGAGTGAGTGTTATTTATACCCTCTCTTGGGCCTTGCCCTAGAGCCGGGATGGCAAACCTATGGCACGCGTGCCACAGGTGGTACACGGAGCCATATCTGCCGGCACGTGAGCCGTTGCCCTAGCTCAGCTCCAGCACACGTGTGCATGCCAGCCAGCTGATTTTTAGCTCACGCGGAGGCTCTGGGAGGGTGTTTTCTGCCTCCGGAGGGCCTCCGGGGGGGCAGGGGAGGGCGCTTTCACCCTCCCCAGGCTCCGAGAAAGCCTCTGGAGCCTGGGGAGGGTGAAAAACGGGCCTACCGGGCCCACCGGAAGTCAGGGAATGGGGGGGTCATGCGTGCATGCGTGTGGGGCAGGGCAGCGCAGGAGGGGTCATGCGCACATGCACAGGGGGCATTGAATTATGGGTGTTGGCACGCGCATGCATGCGATAGCGTGCACGCACGCGCTTTCAGCACCCAAGGAAAAAAAGGTTCACCATCACTGCCCTAGAGCTTCCTGTTCCTTTGCAAGAAATGTATCCTATTGGTTGCTGTAGGGGTCATGTGCAAATCCTAGGAGTTTGTCTGAGATAAGCCTGGTTGAACTGTAATATCCCCAAGTGCCATGTGGTGAGCTCTGCTGCTAGATGGGTAGAGGGCTAATCCTATTATATCCTGGAGGGTCATGTCTTAATCCCATCACCCTGGAGCTGGAGGCCTTTTGTTTTGTAGATAATTTAGCCTCAAGAAAAGATGACTTGAGTGGTTGTAATGGTATGTGGGAAAGACCTTGGGAAGTGGGGTTGCCTAGGGAAACTACGTAAGTTTTGGATACTGTATTGAAAGGAAGATTAGATCAGATAAAAAAGAATACAGCCCACAGCTGCATGGTGGGCAGAGCAAGAGGCTTAGAAGGGACCCTCCCTAAGTTTATTATTTATTTATCAAACTCCTACATCTCATCTAAGTGACTTATTTCTTGAGCTATAATGATGATTGCAAGATTCTGTTAATGTAGCTTTACAGTAAGGTAGAATTAGCTTATCATGTTTCCTGTCTGGTCTACCTAGTAAGTCTGACAGGGGTATATGATAAAATATGGCTGCTTCTGGACTTTCCTTGGGGGTGAGGGTGCCTGTGATTGGTAGATGGGTTTGCTTGTTCCTTAATGCTGGGAAATTTTATACCACTGACACATTTTAATTTTTAGCTTTATGATTGTTTTGGAGGTCTGCAAATTCTAGTTTCTTCCCTCCCTCTGCCATTCACATCTCTCTCTCTCTCTCTCTCTCTCTCTCTCTCTCTCTCTCTCTCTCTCTCTCTCTCTCTCTCTCTCTCTCTCTCTCTCTCTCTCTCTCTCTCTCACACACACACACACACACACACACACACAGTAAGTGCTGTTAAATATCTTTCCTGCTTCAAGATGGTTTTTCTCCTAATGGTGAAGATATGTCAGCTTGGAGGGTGAACAGGAGCATAATGTTTTTTAATTGCATCCCTAACGATATGACAAAAGGCCTCTCCAAACTTACTTTACCGTCCCTGTAAAAGTTTTTCATTTAGTCTGAGATTCTGTGAGACCAATAAAAGATGAATAATGGAACTTACCTTAAAGCTTTAGAAGGAAACTTTTTATTGCATTCAATAAACATGCATAATTGCTGAAATAAAATTCTTCATCAACTTTCCAATTAGCCAGAAAATAATTAACTTTATTGTTTTTGTACTGTGCCTGGGAGGTTCTCCTGTCCATTAGATGCGCTTTCTGAAAACAATTGAGAAAAAAAAATTCTTTAAAAAAACACCATTCATTTTATTTACCATGTGACCAATGAAATGTGATGGACATGTACGGAATGACATCTGAAAAATAAATTTTGCAATAATATATAATATTGGATTCTCCCCTCCCCCACCAAGCCACATAATTTTTATTTACCAATTTATTTTATTATACAGTACATGTCATATTTTATTGACATAAATCTGACTCAAAAGATTGTGCAGACTACGAATCTGCAGGAAAGTACTGGTTTATAGCATAAATACATTTTAATATATTTTTCTCTACTTTCTCCTCTTCTCCAAAATATGTAGGCACAAATACAGAATCCCTCAAAGTTAACAGAGATGTAAATTCTGTTAAAAAATCAATAAGGTTTACTTCCTCTTAAGAGGATTTAAGAGTCAGCCTCAGGGGTGAAATCCAGCAGGTTCTGACAGGTTCTGGAGAACCGGTAGCGGAAATTTTGAGTAGTTCGGAGAACCGGTAGCGGAAATTTTGAGTAGTTCAGAGAACCGGTAGCAGAAATTTTGAGTAGTTCGGAGAACTGGCAAATACCACCTCTGGCTGGCCCAGAGTGGGGTGGGAATGGAGATTTTGCAATATCCTTCCCCTGGAGTGGGGAGGGAATGGGGATTTTGCAATATCCTTCCCCTGGAGTGGGGTGGGAATGGAACTTTTGCAGTATCCTTCCCCTGCCATGCCCACCAAGCCACCCACACCAAGTCACACCAAGCCCACCAAGCCACGCCCACAGAACCGGTAGTAAAAAAAATAGGATTTCACCACTGGTCAGCCTCCAAGTATTCCGTTAAAAAGCCAAACATAATACTCCTTTATTATTTCTGCCATCTCCTAACTGGCCTTAAAAAATAATAATAAGGCAATTTGGCTTGTCCAATAGCCTTCTATTTCTTCCTTCTATCTTTCCAAAATCTGAATACTGTTTCTATGGAATTTTTGGTCCTTCCCAGGAAGATTTTTTTTTAAATCAAAGCAAGTGATAAATGACTGCAACTATAATAGAAAACAGTTTGGACGACAGAGTTTTATTTTTAAAAAGAAAAATATCCATTTTTCAACTTCAGAATTAACAGGACAGAAACCTCTGTCATGTCTATGTGCAGGGAGGGAAGGTACACACCATGTTTTGTGAAGGGAAATTTATTGAGGACTAGATGGCCCTGTGACCCCTTGGGTCATTCTTTGGGAGAAAGGTAGTTCAGTCTGATGTGACCAGAATGAATATTAAATTTTAATCTGACCATATATTTTGTACCTCAATGCTGGATGGTACCATGATTAACCAAGAAGAGTATATATCATAAATAGAAAAATGATTGTAGTGACCCTCATTTTTTTTTCTTTTTATGACCCTGAATCTGTTGCTTTGTGGTGGGGTCAGGGCAACAGAATGGAGGTGAGCATTTACTGGCTGGATGCCCTTCCTGATGCCTATGTGGAGTTCACAGCAGATATATTTTCTTTGTGCTCTGATAGACAAACATCTGTTACTGCCTAGGATTGAACTCTCAACCTTCAGAGTGTGGCCCTCAATAATAAGTCAATATTTATTAATCTAAGCAGATAAACTGAATGACCAAGGGCAGGCAAAAAATCAGTGAGAGGGAACGACTTCCGACTTCCTGCTGGTTTCCCCATTGAATTTACTTGTGGGAAGCTTGCAGAGAGTGTTGGAAATCATCATCACATGACTGAGGGGAACACTGCAATGGACACAATTTTGCAAAAAAAACCCCACCCCAAAATCTGGCCTAAATATTGTGGAAATTTCAATGCCGCAGGAATAATGAGTCCTGGATTTTTTAATGCATTGTTTAAGTTAGTAGATTTTAGGTTTTTTAATTCAAAAATTGTTGCAGTAGAATGCATTGTTTGGACTAACTTGTGATTACCAACAAACAGTTAAATACAATCTGTTTTTTAAAAAAAACTTTTGGTAGTATATAGATAGATAGAAAGAAAGCAGAGAGAGCAGCACAGGAAGACAGAGTAGCCTACAACCACAGCAATACATGCACACATGCACACATACAAACACACACATATAGTAAACCTTCTGAATTATGATAATGGCCTTCCATTTGCTCTGAGACAATGGACTGGCTACAACCAACCTGCAGGTTGTAATCTGTATAACTAAAGGTTTTATGAGGTAAGAGTGCAATGATACTTGTAAAACAGAGCATTGATATTATCACAGTGTACCTCCAAACAGATTCCAGGGTATGATAGATGAACATAGCACAAAGCAAAAGCTAGTGACCCATGAATGGTTGCCCTCAAGGACATTACGTCTGTAATTCTTAATGTCAAACCATTGCTTGTTTCAATATTGAGCCTATTGAGTGCAAAGGTAGACTGTGGAAAACTTTTTTTAAAAAAACAACTACTGGTCTATTTTGGAGTGGGAGGGAACTGGTGATGACAGGAGCAATAACTCCCTGGTCCTTTTTCTAAAGGAGTCGCCTGAATTCATCGTTTCTCAAACAGCTCTGTAACTGCAGCCATAAGTTGATGTAGAATGACTCCGTAAATGAAATTCAAGAACAATGGCAGGCTATACACAGTAACTTTTGTCACTGTGACAGTATATAAACTACTATGCACACATACATACATATACAAGAAAGCCAGCAGGAGATGGTCTACACAGCAGCTGTTACTAACTAACTGTGTGGACAGGACTGGGGTCTTTTATGCCTTATTATGTCTTTAATGATGCCATCTGGAGAAGCTCACTATCAGCAAATATGTTGTGTCCATATTGGAGTAATAAACCTTTATAATCTAGAGTGCAAACAGGAAAAGAAGAATATTAGGAGAACTGTGTGGGATGTGATCAAGGCAAGACTTTGCATTCTCAGTGTAGCAATTAAGGTAGTATTATGTCTATCAAAGACTACATACATCCTGTGGCTGGTATTTTTCAGCAACTTGTAGTGAGAAACATACCACTGCATGTAAATTAAGTCTGTCAGGTTTCAGTTTTCTCCAATTTTTCCCAACTTTATTCCCGAATCTTGATTTCTGCCACTTGGTGACTTGGTTTTTTTTAAAAAGAAGTCTGCACGGGCACTGGCACGCATTTTCATGTTTATCTCTTTTAATATACTGGCAATAAGAGTTTCTTCTCACAGCAATAATTTGAAGAGCCTTTTGCTGCTACTTTTATTCAATCATTAAACATAGAGTGCTGCCTTAATTTTGGGGGCAATAGGAGTTGCAATGCCACTCATTCCTATATGAACTTAACTGGACTTATTTCTGAGTCATTTAAAGGAGCAATTTTGACCAATATACATTTTTTGCAGTCAAGTTGACAGAATGAAGGACTATGACTATTTGAAGCAGGAGTCCTGCTCAATCTTTTGGCCACCCATATGCCATAAATAGGCCTTGAGTCTTTTGGCAGATACTATGATGTGGATATTCTGATCCTTAAGTTCCAGAAGGTCTTCCTTGCAATACAGTGTGTAGCACATGACCAGGCGGCGCCTGAAGGAGGGATCAAACGCGTCATCAGTCTCGAGTCCCTTCATGCCCACAAGAGATCTAAGTCCAGCCAACTTGAGTTCCATTCACTGTTATCTACCACCTATTTGCTTTGACCATTAGTAGTTCAGATTCTTGTAGAGAGCTTTAGCATAACAATAAACCTATATATTCATTTGAATTGCCCGGATTCCTGATTTTCTGCACTTGTCACCATGCGAGGAAATGCTCTTTTAAAGCTAATACTTTTGGGAGTAATGCTGCCCTGTCACAAGTCATCACTAGGTCAAGTAACATATGGAGAACAAACTGAAATTAAACGTTCTGTTCTGCACCAAGCTGGATTTCCTCAAAAAGAGCATATGGGAGAGCTCCTTGTGCCCAACTGATATTGGATTTGTAAGTGTTTATTGTGGCGAGAAGCAGGTTTGCATAATTAGTTTGGCAACTAATTTGGTGACACTTCCTGTGCCTTCTTAGTGGCTGCTATGCACAACTTAGTTGTAGTCTCTCAAAAATATATGTGAGACCTCAGGCTTAAGGGGATGTGTCAGAGCGTTTGCAGCGTGACTACTATTATGAGACAACCCAGGAGCAAAACACAGCACACAGAGCCTTAGACATTTAACAGTGGTTTATATACAAGATATATACAGAACTATACGTGGTAGGCAAATGCCTGACAAGCAATCAATCTACTTTTTTATCTCTTCACGGAGAACCCAGTAATGGATACCGGACACAAAGAGAGAGAATATGCCCTCTCCTGGCTGCTTTATATAAACACCTCTTAAAATGGTAAAAACCTTTGTGGACCCATCCTCAGTCTTAAAACGGCAATAACCCTGCTGACTCATTCTCATTGCATCAGCTTTACAGCTGGTAGCTCTTAAATCTCAATACCTTAACATGATGCAAATCTGTCAAGCTTAGGTTTCCCTCAGTTCCTCCTATTTTCATTTGTACCTCTCTACCATTTTCATATTCACTTGTGAATGGTATACATTTTTGTGAACATGTTTCCAAATATTCATTTTACTGCAGTTTTGTCAAATGGCCAGTTTTGTAAGCTCCTTTTTCCTTGTATAATCCATCATGATTTATTCATTTCGTGAATATGTGTCCTTCAGTGTACTCCTTTCTGAGGTCTCATTCAAACGATCAGATTAAAAGAACTAAATTTCTGCCCCAGTTGTGAAACGTCAAATATGCTCACCCTCAAAACACTTTGCATATGCTGCAAGAAATTTGTCACTGCTGTTAGGTACTCATGAATAACTAAACAAAGTGCAGAGTTATTTAGTTCAGTGCGCAACAGCTTGGTTAAGTCTCATTGGAAACAGTGCATCAATGACTTCCATTGGTTGCGTGGGTGTAACTTATGATGAAATTTAAGTGGGACCAAAGTTTTCCACCAAAATGAAAGGGGGGGGGGAAGGTTACTGCATGCATCTAGAATAGATTAATAAGAAACAATGAGGAATGGATCTGCTTTTGAGCAGCACTTGACCTCTGAAAATCCAATCCAGCATCACTGCAGATGCATTAGGAAAGGTCATAGAACAATTGACTGCCCACAAAACTGCTACTTTGAAGAATTCCAGACTTTTGCTGGTAAGATAAAAGTACTT
The DNA here is from genome assembly GCA_003457575.1 of Thermophis baileyi. Classification (NCBI taxonomy): domain Eukaryota; kingdom Metazoa; phylum Chordata; class Lepidosauria; order Squamata; family Dipsadidae; genus Thermophis; species Thermophis baileyi. Next base: position 1,159,201 of record QLTV01003430.1, read on the forward strand.
TGAATCAAATCCCATTCCTATTAATTCAAAAGTTAATATTGATACTCCAGCTTATCCCAGGTAAACATGCATTGGATTGTGCAATGCTTCAGAGCAATGTATCTTTGCTTCAAGAAAAGGTTCTTCTGAAGCCCTTTCCCCAGAAATAGAACCATTCATAATTTTCATGGTTCTGAAAATAAAGCTAACATGTTTCTTTGGTTCATATTGTTCTGCAGCCTCCTCTAAATAGTTCTAGGAGCTACAAAAGGTTCCCAACCATGGAAGACAGTTTCTTCTAGCTATTAAGAGATACCAGCTGAGGCTGTGGAATGATACCCAGTGCCTCAATGAGGTACATTGTGTAATTTCTGCATCATCTCCACAATGTGAAGTGCCTTGCGAGATAAATCACAGCCACTTTACACACATCCTTAATGGCACAAATCTCTGAATATGCATGCACATTCTGAAATTCAAAACCTTTTCTATATCCTCTGTTGAGCTCTCAAGAGTATAATAATTTTAGAGGATTAAAGATTCAAGATTTTAAAGATTCATATTCACCTCAGAGTATAGCAAATCATGGAGGTCATGCTTACATTGTTCTTTTTTATTTGACAGGAACTTTTCATTTCCTCTAAATAAGTAAGCATCAAATTTCTTAGAATATCTAGTCAATGAGTCCTCCTTTACTATAATGTACACTTTAGCAGTTTAAACTGGATTTAAAAAGAGGTTTTGTAAAGGAAGGAAAAGAGGCATCTCAGAATACTAAATGTTCCTCAAATAGTATATTAATAATGCACTAATTCATCCCATCCAGAAAACCAATAAACAAAGATATAAGCAAAATTACATCTGCAGCAGATCATTCAGCCATACATTTATATTAATTTGCAAAGATAACCTTCATCTTTTCTTTCAACTTTTCTCAGTTGAAGAAATCAGCACTTCTGGCTAATTGTTAAAAATGCTTTATAGATTTTAGCTCAGAATTATCATTAAAAACCATATATTCCAAAGAAGCTCTTTCAAATATTAATTATTTTTCCTCCATTTGTCTTACTCATTAGAAACTAGTTAATGCCCTATAGGGCAAAGTAACTATCAATGGAATAAATAAATACATCAGTAAACTTATTGGTAGCGAAAAGTATTTAGAAATGGGGGGGGGAGGTATTGAAGTAAATCTGGTTTGAATCTTCCAGGCAATTGATTCATAGACTGAAGGACAAATCATATCTATGTAAATAGTGCTAACATTTTAAGAAGGTCTAGTGTATTTCAATGTGGAAAAATAGAATAAAACCAAAAGGAAAAAAGAATCTGTAGCTATCCCTAATGTTCCTAGAGATCAATAGAGAACCAATGGGGAATAATGATTAAGCTGTTAGACAAAGAGAAGGCAGATCCAAGTTTCACCCTCAGCCATACAATCTCATGGGTTACTTTAGTCCAGTCATCAATAGCGTCACCAAGGGAGGTCAAAATCCACAAAATGGGTGTGATTTGCAAAATATGTATTTGAAGTCAGCATATATACAAAAGGAATGTCCTGCCTACTATCTTGCAAATGTTGAGCCCTAAGAATTCCAGAAGGAAGGAAGGAAGGGAGGGAGGGAGGGAGGGGGGAAGGAAGGAAGGAAGGAAGGATTAGTGCTTCTGTAGTTGCATCTCAAGCAAAACAAAATGTCTTTATTTATTGATTAACTCCTCAAATTCCACTACCAGTGAATGGCCATAGTCTTTCCTTGACTTATCTGACAGAATTCTATACTGGAAACCAAGGCTTGGTGAGAGTTCTACCTCTTGGACAGGGAAGGCAACTGTTGCTCAACACATGAAGTGATGAGTTTCCTGATCCCGGAAGGCAGAAGCCCTAGACTTCTGAATATACCTCCTGGTTTGCTTCCAAGAGCCCAAGCCAGCATTATAAGGTTTACCCACCCATGAAAATGTCACCACCCTATAAAAAGGTTAGACTGAGAGAATCATTTCGCTCCAATCATCAGCCTTTACAGCTGACCAGGGATTTAAAGTTGGGTTTCCACAATGCAACACATTCAGTCCCTTCTTTTCTCTTAGCATTTGTATAGGCAAAGAGAACATAAGCCCTACATGATTGTTGGGTTACCACTATTAAAAGTGTTTTAATAGTCAAAGAACTCCAAATACTGGGATCCAGAAGAACCTTCTCTGCTGCAGCATCCACCCTTTGGAACATCTTAACCTTCAAGGAAGATCTCCCCCCACCCTCCTATCCTTCTGCCTGAAGACCCTGACGACCTGACTCAGCTGGTTGGCCTGGGGACAAATGGGCGAGTTCCACACTGGAGGTGGCTGCTAGATTGATGGCAGACTCCCCCTCCCTCCTCTTGCTCTATGCTTTCCACCCATTCATCTTTTTGATTATTATATTGATGTATTTATTCTCATTGTGTTCCTTTTATTATTTTATGATTCTATTATTTTACTTCTGTTCTGTTTACCATTCCTTTCATTTTTCTTCCTTTTTATTATTGTAAACTGCCTAGAGTAGATAGGCAGCAAATAAATTTAACAAATACATTTAATCCTCTATGAAAAGCATTTTAGCACTTAGACTTTTTTAAAAAAAATAATCTTTATTTGGTTTTTCCATTTAAAAACAACATATAAAAAACAAACATACAAAAACATAAGACCACAACAAACATAGAAACAACTAACCACTTTTATAGCTTTTTCATAACATTTTCATAGCTATTTACACTTTGCAGTATTGCTATTTTTGCTTTAACTATCTCTATTATCTCTACAGTTCTATATTCAATGGATTGAGTCTCCTATTGTATTTCCAACTTCTGTTACTTCTATTTTGGTTATATATATATATCTGTTTATTTACATCATATAGTAGGAAAAGGAAGCAAGAGTCGTTACAATTCTTCATGAATATTCCTAATTTATAACAATATTTGAATTTTTTTGTTTTGTTTTAACCACTTATACCATTTATCCCATGCTTCACAGAATTCCGTATCTTCTTTATCGTGCAGCTCCATTGTTAATTTACATATTTCGGCACATTCTAAAAATTTTCTAACCACCATTGAGGATGTGGGAATATTGTCCGATTTCCAACTTTGTGCATACACTATCCTGGCCACGGTCGTTATGTGGAGTATTATGTATCTATCCTCTTTTTTAATCTTTGCTCTGATAATTCCCAGTAAGAACAGTTCTGGTTTCAGTTCAATCTCCTGTTGCATAATTTCTTCCAACCAATTTTTAATTTTGTTCCAGTATGTTTTAACTTTTGGGCACATCCACCAAAGATGGTAATATGTCCCTTGCTCTTTATTGCATTTCCAACATTTTGGAGACACCGTTGGGAACATTTTTGCCCATCGTGCCGGAGGTAAATGCCATCGGTAAAACATCTTATAAATATTTTAGCACTTAGACTTATATACCACTTCACAGTGCTTTTATAGCACTCTCTAAGCGGTTTACAAAGTCAGCATTTTAATTCACAGTGAAAAGTATTTTATCCTACAAAAGTATTGTTTAATACTAGGAACTCGTAGCAATGCAAGCAGCAGAATACATACTGCCATGATCTCCCATGGATAAAAGCAAGAAATGAAAAGGGCTAAGAAAGAACTTAGTAACTACCCCACCCCCCCAAATATAAATGAAGCAATGAGACTGAAAGAAATGGATTTTTTTAAATCTCTGACTGCCCATCCCTTATTATTATGGCAGATTGCTCTTCTTCTCTTTGTCTCACCCATTCAAAGAAATATAAATGATGCTTCAGGAATAAAGGGAGACAACAAATGAGATGGAAAATGCTCTTACCAGTAATAGTGTTATAGTAATAACACTTGAGAACCAAGAAAGAGTTTAACAGTCCTGGCAAGGTAATAGAATTATTCATTTTCTATTTTTAAAGGAATATTGAGAAATTCCAAATAATCGCCATAAAAGAAGAAGTGAGAATTAGAGGGAAAATATTGAACTTCTGGACTGATCTATGAAGGCTGGCTGTTGCTTTTCTCCCTTGACTTTCTGGTGAATAAAAATATGTTAATTTAATCCCCACCTTTCCTATAAGGCCTTTGTTTGTTTGCTTGTTTCCTCTGTATTAAACTTTGTTATCCCACAATGGGACATTGATCCTAGAATGAAACTATACTGATAGCCACAAACAGAATACATTAATACATTTATGGAGGGGAAAAAACCTCCCAAAAATGGAAAAGAAACAATTTAGGGGCATTGGATCAGACCACAGTATTATCAGATGTTACATTCAGAGTATGATATATGTTGATCACATGTAACGGTTCTGGGGATATGTAATTTCAGGTCTGTTTTGAATTCTTGTGGCTGAGACGCCAGTGACTCCATTAGAGTTGCACATGGCAATACAAGATATTTTGTTGCATCCATCTCCAAATGCTTTGCTTCCTTATTAAAAGTGGAAATTTCCCCCACAACAATATAAATTGAGGAAAATGTAGAGAGTCTATTCATCTATGCAGAGTCAGGAGTATCCATATGTTCCCTTGGTTTCAGTTTTCCTTTGTTGTGTTTAACATTTGTTGTGGCTGTTTTAAGGTTTACAGTATAATTTACTCTGTGTTTCCCAACACAAAATGATTATAATACACATAATCAAAACCAGAATTGTCCCTAGCAGTTGCAACCTGTATCCAATTCCTGTGTCATTTTACAATGAAACAATTTCAATGTTGTTTAACACAATATTTTAATAAAGAGCAAGCACTTTGATGGCATTGTCAGCTTTTTATGCCATCTTATTTATGTAGGTAAGAAACATACTTACCTACATAAATAAGGTACATAAATAATTGTACTTAGACTTTGCATTTAGTCATATAACTAAATGATGAGAAAATGAGAAAGCACGCAGATTTGGCATAGGCCCAACCATAGGGTCAATTATGCAAATATCCCATTCAAAAATGTCTCCTTAAGCTGTCTTGCATGTCTTGCAGAAAGAGCTCTAGTCAATGATTTTAGAAGAGACATGCTGAATCAACTTAACAATCTGTCTAATAGGTCTAATCTCTATATTTCAGGAATCTAGTATTCCGAATCAAGATGAAGGGCCATCTCCTCTTACCAAACAACAATTTAATTTATAATGTGCAATGGGGTACATTCCAATCAAAATTAACAGATAAAATAAGAAAAATTAAGTAGCAGCTAAAATTAAGCAGAAGTAGAAAAATCTAGATGCAACATGGTACATTTACAATCACTGAAATAACTGACATTTATATAACTATAAAATCCCAATAAACATCAATAAACCTGATAACCTAGCCATCTAATTTTGCTAGTAAGGTTTACAACAAAACAGCTCCCTATATCTAACTATACAAACCATCATTCTCATCATTTGCTCACAAAATGAGCAATCTGTTTACTTTATTAATAAAGTTTTCCCGTTTTTCTTAAATACTTAAAACTTATTAAAAACTTATTTAAGAAAGCAGATGTGTGAAGCTAGAGTAGAAGGGGAAGAACATTCAATGAACAATAAAACAGCTCCCAATTATCTAACTTTAAAAACATAATTCTCATCACTTGCTCCCAAGTGCTTCCAGCAATGTTTGCTTTATTAAATAATTTTTCACACCTTTCTTAAGTACTCCTTGTAAACTCACTCAGAGCAAAGGGAAGTGAAGCAGCAAACAAATACAGACTAGGTTTCCTTCATATGGTTATAAACAGAATGTTAAGCCTCCCTTTAAGCTTCCAGCAACATGAAAAATAGATGCTCTTGAGAGGGAGGCCATTTTAAATAGTCATGAAGCCAATGAGTCTCAGTGTTTTGTATCTTGGGTCCTACTCCATCATTCTATGAAAGAATTTGTGCCTCACTGTGATAGAAACAAATGCTCACCGGGGAAGACTCTTAAAAACATTAATTGCACTGGGCTCTATCAAACTTTGAATTGCAGGTATATAAGACAGTAAGTGCAGTTCTTATGTCCTAATAGCAATGTTCACTGATCTTTTGTTAATACGTTAGATATATAAAATACACCACAAATTTCTCTATGGCCAGATGAGTGATTTACATCAAAACAGACCTTCCCATATCCTGGAAACATTGATTTGAAGCCATTCATGTCAGGAGGAGGAGGAGGAGGAGGAGGAGGAGGAGGAGGAGGAGGAGGAGGAGGAGGAGGAGGAGGACATTTCATGTTTATGATTCGAGGAGTCAAAACAGACCTTCCCATATCCTGGAAACATTGATTTGAAGCCAGGCATGTCAGGAGGAGGAGGAGGGGGAGGAGGAGGAGGAGGAGGAGGAGGAGGAGGAGGAGGACATTGCATGTATATGATTCTGATTATATGATTCTGACTGTAGCTGCTTCTGAAGCAGTAAAAAAAAATTCCAGCTGTTTTAGAATATTGCATCAGTATTTATCATTATTGCAAATAAGAGATGAACATTTTGATCTTACTAGTCAAATATCTTTTTAAAAAGATTTTTAAAAAAAACAGAATTCCAAAGTATTAATTCACTTATATTTTTACACTTGTTTTTAAATTAGTGGGCCAAGTTTACACTATGGATAAATGACTGGGTGAGTACAACACAAAACACATTAAAAAAATTAAGGAAGTTTCTTTTACTCCTCAGTATAACTCCATCAATAGGTTATGATTAGACTGACCAACACTGTCCTGATCACAAAAATCCATTTGATATGAGAAAGGATTCATCAGGTTGGATCTAATACTTTTCCTTCCTCTTTCTTCTGTGGTGTTTTATAAAAATACCAAAACCCCATTTTCAATCCTTGTAGGTTTCAGTTGTATTACTTAGAGAGCCTCAAATAATAACATGCTAGCTAGCTTTGCACCAGATGTGTCCTAATTGACAGCCTAAACTTCCAAAAGTATATATTCTACTTTTCAAAATAAAAATAGTTCAGAAGAATGCTGAAACATTTCGTACACCTTTATTACAGATATTGGTTGCTAATGGGAGTGGGGAGGTAAAAGGCATTGGTTGTAATCCAGTTGTTTCTGGTATAATATGTTATTAGAATGTTCATTTAAAGTTTTTGCCTTCATTCTATTAGAGGTCAATTTTTTGTGATTTCAGTCATGGAACATTTGATAAACTTTCATACAACAGACTAGTTATGCTTTATTAGCATGAGAAACTTCGTTTTGTACAATTTGTGCTTGTCCGGCAAATGTATACTTGAGGTGTGTCATTTCCATGGGTCCTAATGTCTACATCACAGTGACATACAGAATTCGTGAAGATCATGCCTTCTTCTTTCTTCTCTTGGTTATAAATGTGTGTTTTCTGGACTGTTCTGAATTAAATGAAATCTTTCGGCATAAATTGGCTGACTGCATAATCTCTGCACTTTCTAACAAAAATTGTCCTTGTGTTTCTGGAAAATTCTATATTCAGTCTAAATGAGCACTTGACATTTTAAAAATATACACACAGTGTTCTCACTTTCTTTTGTCACCTTCCTCTCCCTTGCACATACACTTCCCCTCAGTCAATGACTTTCTCTCTTTTTATCTGTCATCATAGACACACTAGACTCAAATTATCCTACTTTGGACATATTACATGAAGAGCTAGCTCTCTGAAGAAGAAGAGGAAAAGGTAGAAGGACTCTTTGGCCATCCATCCATCCATCCATCCATTTATCCATCCATTTATCCATCCATTTATCCATCCATCCATCCATCCATCCATCCATCCATCCATCCATCCATTTATCCATCCATTTATCCATCCATTTATCCATCCCATTTATCCATCCATCCCATTTATTTGCAGCCCATCTTGCCACAAGGAGACTGTGGGAGGCTTACACTAAAACAATAAAACCATTAAAATATACATATATTTAAATACAATAAAAATATGGGTAATGATTAAAAGATGGGGAGGGAGGATGCAGGGGTATACAGGGGGGAGGTGGGATCTGTATTGGTTCATCAACCACCTCCAGTGTGATACTCCCCCATTGGGGCCCCAGGCCAACTGGCAGAGCCAGGTCATCAGGCTCTTACAGAAGATCAGGATGGTGGGAGGCAATCTCACCTCATGTGCTGCCTCCCTCACACACACACACACACATACAACAAGAGTTCTACAGGTGTTTATTTAAAACTCCCCAATCAGGTCTTCAGAAAGCACCCCCATTGGTTGCTGGAATTACCATCCCAGAGAAAGGAAGAAAGTACAGCAAAGAAAGGGAAAGGTGGGGAGTGGAAGAAGGAGAAAGGAAGAAGAGGAGGGAAGAGAGGGGGGAGAGTGTAGGAGAGAGTGTAGGAGGGGGTGTAGAGAGGAGGAGAGGAGAGAGGGAAGGGAAGTAGTTTTGGAGGAGAAGGAGGAAAGGAAAGAAGAAAGGGAAGGAAGGGCTGTAAGATAGGAAAGGGGTATGGTAAAGAAAGCAACCTTGAATAAAATAAAGAAATAAGATAAATATAAGATATATGTACAATGATTGTATAAAAGAATGAAATGTAAAAGGAGATGATAAATATGTGAAGTGTTTATATGGAACTGAAAATAAAAAAATTTAAAACGAGAAAGCACCCCCATTGTGCAGGTTCGGATTCTGAGCTTAGCAGGGCAAGAAGTACGAGGGGCAAGATTGCCTCCTCGCAAATAATCTAGCTGGCAGGCATTGTGCCTGTCTCCTCTCTGCCCTAGTATCCATGGATCGGAAGCAGAAGGAGGCAGCTGCTCCCAGTCCTCACCTGGAGCCTTCTGGCCAACTCGCTGCACCTGCAGTTCACCTTTCTTAGCCTCAACCTGTCGCTCGCCCAATCGACCCAGCTGAGGCTACTCCATCACGCTAGCACTCTCAGAGCCCAATCTGGGCCATCACTTGGCCTTGCACTTTCCTCTGCCGACTCAAACTCATCCTTCTCCTCCGAACTCACATCCCGAGAGGGATCTGGGGGCGAATCCATGACACCTCTGGGGGGTAAGATTTGCAGTGCTGAAGAGAAAGTTAGGGATAAATCATCATGGAGAAAATCTTATGTGGTTGCTAAGAACATGGTTGGTAACCATACAGACAAACCCTTTTCTTTCACATATACTGTAACTTTCGTTGTTAAGTTCTCATTAGACATATTCTTATCTATATCTCTGCTTTATCTACTTTACATAGTTCACATATAAAATGAACTGTATAAAATTCTTACCCATCTCTATCCAAAAATGAGTTAAAAACAAATGTAAACACTACTTTAAGAAAACTGATAATGTAGTAATTACTAAGCTACCAATGACTTGTTTAATTGGTTTGAACATGTAGATGAGATAATTAATGAGAGAAGCTAAAGTTTTTTTGTTATACCAACTTTTTTTTAAGAGATGAGGAGGAACATTTCTTTAATGATGAGTCTCCTATGAAGATTCTGATACACAAGACCTAATTAAATAAAAGCTCATTTAATTAATTCTCTGCAAAGTAATAGTTGTTGTAGTTCTTTGTCAATTTTTACATGGAGACGTTCATTGGTTTTTTGGATCCTGTTGGCAGCACCATTGCATAATGCAAATATATTGTTTGAAAAAAGTATTGTGAAGAAAAGGCTGAGGAGAAGATGAATTTAGTATTGAGTTTTGCAGCATGGGGCTGAAAGTAAATTCACACTTAATATACCTGTAGTATATTCTGTGTTGGGTGCAGTCAGAGATTTGGCTAAGTCATTTATTTTTTTCAAAAACTGAATATGTATTTTGTATGTAAACATTGTATATAAACAATGACCAAGTAGCCTGTTCATTATAGAAATGGATAAGCTAGTGTTCTGGCTTAGTAAAAGGAGACTTCTCATGTTCTTTGTAAGGAATACACAGGATGGAGTATGCATAAATAAATACAATTGTGCAACATCTATTATCCTTTTTAACAGGGCAATATTCCAGTCAAATATTATATATAATCAGTGCATGTATGCTTTTTCTAAATGGGATTCTTTAAATGCAATTTCTTTTTAAGGATGTCATTCTTAATGTAAATTCTATACCAAATATTTTTAAGGTAAATCTTTCTTAAGGTTGTTGTTTGGGTGCTTCTTTTCACCTGTATTTAACCAATGAAGACATTTTTTCCCCTCCCAGTAGTAAGTGCTTCGAAAAATGTATCTATCCTGTTTGTATGGAACTTTCAGGATGTATGATTTTGAGATGCAATTTTCATCCATAATTTTTTGATGGATGTTTCCTCCTCTTCCTCCTCCTCTTCCTCCTCCTCCCTCCTCCTTTGCCATTGCACTATACGAGGTATCAACTATAAAATGTTCAAGCAAATGGATAAAGATTGTCCTTTTTCTAGCAGCTTCTCGACATTCTCCAGCTTGAACGACACACAATTATGCAAGTAACAATGATGACAAATGCTTCTTTAAACAATTCTGCCTTTTTAATGAATGATCTTTTTCCCTCTAAGTGCTTCATGGAAGACCATAACTCTAAACTCACTCTAAATGGTCTATAAGAAGTACTTCTGCTGACAGCCCTGAATGAACACTTTGCAGTTTGAAAAATTCTCCTTTTTGGCTATTATCTTCACAGAAAAGACTCTAAAATGAGTTCCAATTTTATGTTCAGTCAGACTTTTCTGAAATTGAAAAGGAAAGAAACCTTATTGTCCCACCTGCTTCATTGCCTATAATTCCTTGATGTGAACAAGATGTTGACCATATTTCAATCAAAGGTATCTGGTTTGTAATCTAGGTAGTTTTCATTCCATAGATCAATTAAGGTTTCATTATCCATACCGAATATGATCACAGGAGTGACTATAGGAGATTGCTCCTTTGACAAGTTTTGATACAACTTTAAAATTATTTTAAGTTTTGATATAAAGCTGGATCATAGAGGTAGTGACAAACAAAAAAGCACTGAGTGTACTAGAGAATTCCCTCCTCAAAATGTATACCAATAATAATTAGATTATTAGTCTTGGTTGAACAAAACTAAAGCCACTTTGGTCTAATGGTTAAGTGTAGAAACCAGGAAACGATGATTTTTTTAAATATCGTCTTTGACATGAAAGCTGACTGGGTGACTTTTGGCCAGTCATTTTGTCTCAGCCCAATTTATCTCGCAGGTTTGTTGTTGTATGGAAAATAGGAGGAATGTACCTCAGGTATGTTCCTTGAGTTAGTTATAAAAATAATAAAGGTTAGGTAAAAAAAAATTTAATACCCCTCCCCATATTCCATAATCTTTCAAATGACAAGAGGGAGGGAGCTTTTCTATACCCCAGAGTATAGAATTTCAAAGTGTTAGGGCCACCACCAAGAGTTATCATCTCCTCCACGTTCCCATAACTTTAGAGAGGTAGGAACTCTTAACAGGTTTTCCATAAATGTTATCGCTGGATTGATTTCATTCAGGCAAGGCGATCTCTGATATAAGCTGCTATATTATATTGGACCTTTCAGGTCATTACCAGAACTGTGGATTGGGACTGGAAGCCTACTGTTAGCCAATTCCAGGAAATAAGTTGTCCTTCAATGACATGTCCCAAAGGTGCTTTTTCAAGAGGCAACTGTACTTTCTGGTTTTTCTTTGAAGACATTTTGCTTCTCATCCAAGAAGAGCTGAAGAAGCTTCTTGGATGAGAAGTGAAACGTCTTAAAAAAAAAACCCCAGGAAGTCCAGTTGCCTCTTGAAAAAGCACCTTTGGGACAACCATGACCTGGATGACTGAGAATCTCCATAGACTTCAATGACATGGTTGATCCACCAATAATCTCACTACCATATTATTACTACAACTACCAGAAGTTGTAGTTCTGTGTCAGTTCCAATGATGCTCCAATTATTTATTCATACTTTAGTTGTATAAGACCACCCAACTGAGCCCTGACTCTTGGCAGTATACAAATTAAAAAACATACAAGTACAATATCCAAAAGCAAACAAGGAAAATAAGCCTTTGTAATGAACCAAACATATATTGTATGTGAAATTGACAATACACTTTTATTTTTTTAAAAAAGTAATTTTTATTGAAAAGTATTTAAAAAAGAACAAACATATAATGTGTATATACATATGTACATAATCACATATATACAAACAACCAAAACAAAAAAGAAAAGAAAAACACAAACCTAACACCACAAATCACAACAAGACATATTCCAATTTCATAAAGCAGCCTAACGTATCTTAGATATTACATACATCTTATGTGCATATTGTATGTTTCTAATATTTCAATGTCAATTTATCAATATATTAGTATCACTATTTCAGTTATCTATGTGCACTCAAAACTCGTGTAACATTTTGTACTTACATAAATGAAAAATAAACAAACAAACTTCTATTTTGTTTTATTTTTAACCTTTAAGAAGACAAAAAATTTATACATACATCTTATGTGCATATTGTATGTTTCTAATATTTCAATGTCAATTTATCAATATATTAGTATCACTATTTCAGTTATCTATGTGCACTCAAAACTCGTGTAACATTTTGTACTTACATAAATGAAAAATGAACAAACAAACCTCTATTTTGTTTTATTTTTACCCTTTAACCAGTCATAAAATTTATCCCAAATTCCATAGAAAGCCGTTTCTTCCTTATCCTTTATTCTCATAGTGAGCCTATTCATTTCCGCACATTCCATGATCTTATTTATTATCATTATATTGGATGGGACTGTATCTTTTCTCCACATTTAGGCATAGATAATCCTTGCTGCTGTCAATATATGAATGACCAAATATGGGTTGTTTTTGTTTATTCTACTTTCCATCATACCA
>QLTV01003430.1:1205884-1223384 GCA_003457575.1 Thermophis baileyi
CCTTCCCTCCTTCCTTCCTTCCTTCCTTCCTTCCTTCCTTCCTTCCTTCCTTCCTTCCTTCCTCCCTCCCTCCCTCCCTCCCTCCCTCCCTTCCTTCCTTCCTTCCTTCCTTCCTTCCTTCCCCTCCAATGAGGACCAGAATGAATTTTAATCTACGGTGTTTTTTTTCTGATGGAAACCAGGAGATTTTATGCATATTTTTGTCTTTTTTAGCAAAAAAAAATACAATCAGAATAATACAGGAATGATTCAGAAAGTTTATAAATAAATACACAATGAACTGATGAATATTTCCAATAAAAATAACACCAATAAATTTTACCAAGGGCATGTAGACATAGAGGACATGTATATCCTCCTTCTAAGAATTAATGGGGTGCAATAATAAAGGGTCTATTTAGTTGTTTAATTTTCTCATTTAATTGTGATCTCATAGGTCTTGCATAGCGCTGTACATTAAATCCATGATAGATTTCCCTGGTAAAAACAGATGCATTCTATTACATTATGCATGCCTGAGCAGAAGTTAAAGAAGTCCACTAACTTCTGTTATTCTGTATTCAATTTCTGTAATACTTCTGTATTCAAGAAATCACAAAAAAATACTGTATTTGGAGGAGGGGGAAGATGCATTATGTAACAGCAGATGGTCAGAAGAGCATCTCATGAGAAGTGCATGTATGGATGTATCTGTTTTATTGCAAACAAATTAATGGATCAGAATAACAGATAAAAACTTGTGAAATAGACCCGATCTGTGCATCTCTAGCCTTAAACGACCACTATTGGTGATTGTTCCGGATGTATTATATTCCCAGATGAGAAACCAAATATTGATTCTCATCAATATCGAGTGGCAGAACTGGCTCCATTACACACACACACAATGTCCATGATTTGCACCAACATATTTTCTCTGCTCCTGTGCGCATTCCCTTTGCTAGATCAAAATGCTTCTTTTTAACTGACCTGTGCAAGACAGTCTAGTCATCTTGACAAAGCCATCTACTCTATGCTGCAGAAATGACAAGATCTTTTTTTTCAAGGAAGTCCTTTGGGTTGCCTTAAGGCTTCTCCCTGTCCCCTTCTGCCCCTACCAAAGAGACTTCTACCAAACTATGTTATGTATTTATTTTATGTATTTATTTGTATCCTACTTTTATTATTTTTACAAATAACTCCAGGAGGCAAGCATATCCTCCTCCTATTTTCCTCACAACAACAACCCTGTGAGGTGAATTCGGCTGAGAGAGAGAGAGAGAGAGAGAGAGAGAGAGAGAGAGAGAGAGAGAGAGAGAGAGAGAGAGAGAGAGAGAGAGAGAGAGAGAGAGAGAGAGGCCCCAGAGAGAGAGAGAGAGAGAGAGAGAGAGAGACTGGCCCAAGGTTAGCCAGCCAACTTTCATGGCTATGGCAGGATTAGAACTCACAGTCTCCCAGTTTCTAGCCTGGCACCTTAATTCACTAGAGCAGGACTGTCAAACTCGCAGCCCACGGGACGGATGTGTCACACGCTGGCCACGCCCACGCCCGGTTTAGTGAAGGGGAAAAAAGTTGTGATAAATCACGTAATGCCGCCGTGATGATGTGAGTTTGACACCCCTGCACTAGACCAAACTGATTCTCTGTGCCAGAGAAGGCGAGTGCCTTTGGACAGCGGTGACAGCAGAAGTGAGGTGGCCTGTTCTCTAGAAGCATTAATGCTTAGTAGTGATGCTGAAGAGCAGTTGCAAAGCAAAGCAAAACAAGAGTACCAGGGTGCTTCCCAACGGTGCGTTTTGTTCCAACCGTTCTCAAATTGAAGCAACCCCTTGAACTGTTGCACAGCCCCGTTTGTTAAATACAACGATAAACAAACTCAGGGTAACAATTAAGTAGTTTCGATTTTCCCAGAGGTCACCTTCTATCCCGCAATAAAAACTTTACAGCCAGATAATTAGAAAGCGTGCACTGTTGCTGGATTCTACTTTGCCCTTTATTTCTGAAAACGTTTAATCCTATATGCTGGGATGGGTGAGAGGAAAAGAGAAACTGCACATGGCAGCATGAAGAAACAAGCAGTTGTTTATAATACATCAAACCCCAAACAAATATATGGCCTTAATCAGAATCCTACCCCCAAGGACCAATGAACTGAGTTATCTATATTCGCAATGAGCTAGAGAAAGAACCATCCAGCGTAGAATCCATTACATACTTTCATGAGATATGAAATTGAAGGAATAACCTTTGTGCAGATGATTGAGGATAAAGCTGCAGATAATGGGAAACACGTATTATAATTTTTCTCTGATCTTTAGAAAGAGCAATGGGAAGAAAAGTTGAGGAGGGGGAAGCTTCCCTCAGCAGACCTCCCCCACCCCACCCCGATTCAAAACCATCTGTCTTGAATTTGAGTCATTTTTTTCCTTGCCTGAGAAACTTCACCAGAAGAAAGGTAGTTCAGATGAACAGAGGTAAAACTGCAATTATTAGTTTTGCCTGATAATGATAAATGTATTATCATGCCCATTCTCCTCCTCCTCCTCCTCCTTTCAAACTGCGCTCCAGACTAAGAATGTAAACTTTCCATTAGCGGTATATTAAAGCATCAAACATCCCATAAAATATTAATATTGATAATAAATGAAGCATTCATTGGTCTTCTGGGATTAGAAACAGAGGCTGTCTTTAAAATTTCATTAGGGGCGGAGATGCACGAGTCACTGCTGATTAACTCAAATAGAAATTTGTGGCCTACTGTAAGTTTACTATTGGCAGTTTTGGATGGATGTGCAGTATTTGATTTTTTTTTTCTTCCGAAGAGAACCAACTAAGACAGTTCTCAAGCAACATTCTCAAGCTATTACCCTGTTTCCCCCAAAATAAGACATCCCCTGATAATAAGCCCAATCGGGCTTTTGAGTGCATGGCAATAAGGCCAAGTGCTTATTTCAGGGTTCAAAAAAATATAAGACAGGGTCTTATTTTCGGGGAAACACGGTAGTTGTTTGCTTTCCAAGCTATTCCATTTTCGTTTCAGCGTTCAAGAAGGTAGAGAAACATGAGGTCAAAGTCCAAGTGTTTGGACTTGAATCAGTGACAGAAAGACCAGAAAATAGGTAACAATTGCAGTATTGTCATTTTGCATACAATTGCATGCACACTGTTTTGTGACCTACCTTGATTTTGTCCTATTACTAGGCATTGCCTGAATGTGAACTTAATTTTTTCTTATGGCCAACTTATCTTTTTCTGTCTCACTTTAATTGTCTTTAATTGTCTTTCTTCCCCTTAAGAATCAACTGAAGTTTTGGAAACTTGTCTCTGAGCATAGTAATTCTAACATATTAGTATCAGGTGTAGTGTCTAATTTTTAGCATTGGCAATTTCTTCAATCCTCACTGATTTCTGAGAAATCAGACGGCTTTTTGGACACATCACGTTAGCAGTCAAGAGTAGCACAAGGGAAAATGGTCATTAAAGCAATCACTTTAATTGCACAGCTTCAGTGTGATAGTGTGACTTAAGTGCTTGATCACCTCAAGCAAAACCCTGTGAGTGATTATTTTTACACACAGAGAAACAGACGCATACTGGGCAAATACATTGCAGTAAGTTTCCTGGTGTGACTAAAAGATCACCGGCTTTCTTGTGCTCAAATTCACACTTTCAGAATCAAATTTGCAACAGCAATCACAGTTTAGGGCAGAAGAAAAGTCAGTTTTGTGCAGATCAAGAACGAATTCTCACAAGCAATAGACGAGGGGATAAATTTGTGACCAGCTGAGAAATCAATCTCTAAAAATTCCTTTGCTTCTTCTGATCCTCTGTCCATATTTAAGAATGGCATGTGGAACAAACAAAAAATGCCAACTTTCATGGTTGACATGCTTTTTCTATGTACATACAACATGCAACTGAAAATAGCTGTGCTGCTTTCTTCTGAAGAACTACATGGTGATTTGGCAAACTGTTTCATGTTCAAGAATCCTCTATGTGTATTTACTCAGAACTAAGTCCTCCAGTACTCAGTTGGGTTGACTCTCAAATGATAAGGGTTCTTCTGCACAGCAGTAGTACAGGGCTGACATCCAGTGCAAAAACTGGTAGAAAAGCATTCTGAGTTAAAGAAATGTTGAGCAAACCATTCTATCCATTCTATCTTGGCAATGAAGCACAAAAGGGGTTCTGTCTTCATGAGAAGAAGGAGAAGAAAGGGGGGATGGAGAATACCTTCTTTGGTGCCCCTTGATTGGCAGCAGAAGACTCACAGGTGTTTGACTGTCAGTTGTCCTATCCAACAGAATGATTGCTTGGTGTGATTGGAGGATGGGCATTCAGGGAACCATGCTATGCCATTTCTTCGCCTGCTTGTCTCTCCTATTCTCTCTTGCCACCCCTGGCAAGAAAGAAGAATAGATGCAGTACTTGGCTTCCAGTTACCTGATTGCTCTATGGCAATAGAGGACTAGCATCGAAAGGAGCCATCTTTCCCAATATCTCTTTCCCTTTCATCTCCTGCTACTCTGGTAAAACCATACAAAGCCATGGCTCTACTGCTGCCAGCCCCATGCCTTCACAGTGGGGTAGAGACAGGCTGGGACAATGTCATGCGTTGACATCCTTCATGAATGTTTATCAAGGTGCCTCCACTGCCAGAAGGAGGAAGTACAGATCTGCTGTACAACAGGAAGTCTTCTAAGCTTGCCACCCCACCACTGTTTTCTCTCTCCCAGTTCTCAGAAGCAACTTGGAATTTGAACTGGCTTCTGTTGACTTAAAATATCAAGAAGCCAACACTGATGCCCTGCCCTGAGCCTCCTCAGCTTCAAACCTCCTCTCATTTCCCATATGATTTTCACTTCTATTGAGATGGAAAGAACTTGTAGGTGAAATGGCCTGAATAGCATTCATTTGAAAAGTAGCATGGGTAAAATAAAATAACTGCTTCTGCTACTAATCAGTATACTGTATAACTACTTTCTGATTCTATTCTCACATTAAGTTAGCACTGGGGGGGGGGAGAACTACAGCCAGAATAAAATAAACTATTTGATCTGAACACACTTATGCACTTATATTATTGGGGAGTGTTGTATATTGTACTATCTTCTTTCATCTTCTTCACATCTAGGAATACTATATCCTTCCTTCCTTCCTTCCTTCCTTCCTTCCTTCCTTCCTTCCTTCCTTCCTTCCTTCCTTCCTTCCTAGCTTCCTTCCTTCCTTCCTTCCTTCCTTCCTTCCCTCCTTCCCTCCCTCCCTCCCTCCCTCCCTCCCTCCCTAATGCAGTATTGCAGGCTAACTCCCATCTCTCTCTCTCTCTCTCTCTCTCTCTCTCTCTCTTTCTCTTGCACATTTGTTATTCTGAGCATTGGCTAGGTCTCAGCTCTACAATGTTGCTTTTCCAATGGGTATAAATGAAACATCAAGGCAGCTTTTGACATGTAGGGGATGTGATGGTGCTTCAGGCATACATGTTATTATGTCTAATTATCTTCAAGACCATGTCTTACAACAGGTTCCTCAAAGCGTAGCCCAGTTCACTTTAGATAGCAGTTGATGCTCTCACTGAAAAATCTTAGAAAGGGCTGGAATTCATACTGGTACAATGATGACTTCGATCAACAGCAGGAAAATGGGAAAACAACCATGAGTAGGCAATTGAGAAACAAGTATAATCAAAGGCTGCTGACAACACCAGCACAGCTTGTATATTAAACAAACAAACAAACAAACAAACAAGTCTACTATGAATTGGAAGATTTAATTTCTATTCCTTTATGTGTATTTATTATTGCACATAAATTCTAGCCAATAGATATTGCCCCCTTAATTATCAATATTAATTTATTCCTATCATTCTCAATTGTCTCCCCCCATTTCTCTATTAAGTCAGCAAAAACCAAAGATTGGATGCTGACTATCTCAGATCACTAATTCCTTCTTGCAGACTTACAGCTTCTAAGCTGACAAAATTATCAGACCGATAAGACTGATTACCTCATTTTTACATTCATAAGGTGAAAACCAGATTGTGTAGATAAGATGTAATAAACAGACTACCTGCAGAACCTTACTCTGAAATGCATGATATCATTAAAGACAAAGCAAATAAAAATGTCCTGGAATGCCAAAAGGATAAACTGGCAAAATGGCTCCCTACTGACATAGTGAAAATTCTTCAAAAATATTAGAAAGCAAAAGGCAACGAAGAGAGAGAGGAAAATCTACCCAATTAAATGCTGACTTCCAGAGAGAACAAGAAGTGACAACACTGTCTAAATCAGCAATGCAATGAAACTAATAATAAAAGAGAAGGGCAAAAGATTAATTTCAGAAAATTACAGAAATCAAAGGAAGCTTTTATGCAATATTAAAAGCTTTTCTTGATGTGGGGAATGAAAAGGAAAAAAAGTCAAAGATATAAAGAGCAAGAAGATATAAATAAGGGATGGTGCAAATAAATGAAAGAACTACTACATTTGGGGAAACCTTCCCCAAATCAATGATATATCTGAAGATTTGATTACAGCAACAAATGATATATCTGAAGATTTGATACAGTAACAAATCCTGGAAACTGAAATTAAATGGGCCTACAAAATATCAGTAGCAACAAAGCTGTAGGAGTTCACAAGATACCAGTAGAATTGTTTACAAAGTGACAAGATGATGCAATTAAGATGCTAGTTTTGATTTCTAAGAAAGGATGGAAAACACAGCCGTTGCCAAGGAGTTGGAAAAGATACATTATTATCCCTAAACTGAAGCAAGTGAGGGAAATCATGCAGAACATGGCTCCTGGAATTATTTCCAAACCTTGCAAACCATTTAAATAATAATTCCACAACTGATTATGTGTCCAAGAGAGAGTACAGACAAAGACCTAGAATGGAGGGTCAACAACATACCAGTTGACTATTCAACTCCCTCTCCCTAAAGATGTATTGGGACAATTTTTTCCCCCTGCAACCCCTGAACACATTCAGCCCATTTTTGAAATTGAACATTATTTTCCAAGCTTTTCCTATAAGACAAAATGTGGACTTCTTGTGTTCTATTTTCAGGCAGTTATCTTGATGATGGACAAACAGACTGCATCTTGAACTCCTTTACATAATTCTTTTCGAATATCCCTTTTGGTTGGAAAGAATAAAAATTGTAATGCCAGAAAAGCCTCACAAAGAACCCCCCCCCCAAAAAAACCTATATTGCAAATGTTCAAGAGTTGAAACAGCACAGCAAGTGACAGTTGCTAGCCAATCTTAGTCTAAGCAAGCTTGGACATCATTAGGACTTGAATTGGAGATTACCAGGATGCCCTAGGGCTGTAAGCCAGACCAGGAAATGGGTAAAATACCTGGAAAAGAACCATGGCAGCCCACTTTTCCATTGTTATTCCATTGCATGGATGCACCTACTGTATATGAGTTTATTGGCAAAAATACAAGTGTCCATGAGTTGAGATTGCCTCTTAATACTTTTCAGTGTACATATACTGTTTCTCACACATGTTTGCATATTGTTTGTTGCATTCATATGTGTTTACATAAAACGCAGTACAAATGGGGCAGGGAGCTCTTGAATGAGGTGAGAAATGTATGGTATGATTAGATGCACGTACATAGTGCTAACGTTTCTAATTGCTATTCCACAATAACTCACTTCTCCCTCTCTCTCAACAATTATTGATATGGATCTAAGAAAGAAGAGTGCCACATAAAAGACCTTAAAAGAGAAAACTTTCATCAAAATTCACAGATTTTCATTTAGAGCATAACTGCTAGGATGATGACTTCAGGATTAACTACCTTAATCTGTTCCCCAAATACTTCATAAAACATCAATGAGAAAATTGTCTCCCTAGTGAATAGGCAATTACATATCAGCATAAAATACAACCAGATGCCAACACGTTTGATTTTTCTCCACCTTTAAAACTTCAATATAAATGGCGGGAGGGAAATTACTATTTTTTTTTCTCTTTTGTAGAATTATTGCAGTATTTGTCAGGTATGTCAGAAAGATACATGAGAAAATGTATGTTTAATACTGATTTGTACCACACCTTCTTGGAGGCACAAAGAAAAGGAGAGTATATTGTCTCTCTATCTTCACCCTAAGCATTTTTATCAGTCACAGTAGGAATTAGGAATATGATATCTGTGATACTAGTGTGCCCAGGACATTACTGGCCATCAGGTTCCTGGCAAAACTATTTTTTACAAAATAAGCAAAGCTAGCATGCTGGAAAATGCCAAGTTATTATTTCTTTATTTGATGGCAAAATTAATCACAACTTACAACGAGTTCAATTAAACAATCACAGTAAAATAACAACCAATTAAGTATTGAACCAGAAAATCAGTTATCAATATTAAGGAAGGAATCAATTTAATACAAACCCTCTCATAAAACTGACTTGATAATATCCCCAGGACTCAGATATAACGATACTATTCATTCCCTCAATGGTCTATGGAACATTCTGTGGAATGCCATTGGGGCTATTCCAATGTCATAGGATAATGGGTCAAAACAGGACTCTCCAAATTTGGCAACTTTAAGACTTGTAGACTTTAAGACATGGCTGGCTGAGGAATTCTGGGAGTTGAAATCTACAACTCTTAATGTTGGCAAGTTTATTATTATTTATTATTATTTATTAAATTTGTATGCCGCCCAACTCCCAAGGGACTCTGGGCGGCTGTTTGGAGAGTTTGGAGACCCCTGTGTAAAAAGATGGAGACCATCTTTTAAAGCCCATAAAGCTCAATGAGATAATATAGAAAAGTAGAAGGCATCTCTTCTGATAAAATTATGTTTTATGACTGTCTATGTTCATTTTATGAGTAAACGACTCTCTCATGATAGCCATTCTGTGTATATGCCCACTTAAGCTCTTAACATAACAAATATATTCCTAGCCTGAAAATAACACCTGCTCCTCCCATATAAGATATCTATGAAGATAGCATTACTGGAGCAGAGGAGATTCCAGTTCAAAGCACAGAGCCATTATGTTCATTGATGTGTTTAACCCTAAACCAATTTAACTCACAGCTTTCTCTGTAGATAAAATAATATTGGAGGTCTCATTGCTTTGCTTACAAGAAAAGTGGGATATTAAAAACAACATTTTTTTTTGTTTTCATTTGAAAGTCCTACTGCATTTCATCCAGGAAAGGACCCCTTAAATTTATTTCATGATTTAATTTGTTAGCTATCTATCTGTCAATCTTGTTGACATTTCTAAAGAGGAGCTAGCACCTTGCTGAACATCTGCTGAACTCACTGACAGCAAATTTATTTGTGCTTGCTGTGGCTTGTCTGCTCTGATTGCAGATGAACAGAAATAGCACAAATCAGCTCCAGAACAAAACTCGGTCCAGACAGCATTTGCCTATCTTAGACGGAGTCAGTTTTGGCATTCTCTCTCCAATGACTGTCAATGTGCATTGCTATTCATTTTTACTCTTCTTTTCTTACTTCAAAGTCTCACCAAAACAGTTGGGACTCACAGACACAGGTGGGGAAGAGAACTTCATGGATTTCATTTCAAGCCAAAAAGAAGGGTCAATCTAGAGACTGTTAGTACTATCTGGAAGAATATCTTCACTCTCAAAGAACAAGAAGGTAAATAAATATTACAATGAACTTATATACGATAACTAATACACTTGATATATATTTAAAATTGTTGGATTGATGTCACTTTCTAACAGAATAAACTAAGAATTGAATGCAGATGATATTCACACTAACTGAATCTAGACCAGGGATTAGCAACCTATAAAAAAGAAAACCATCTCAAACATATGAATTCTAAGGAGGTTTTTTGCTGCACTATTTTCTTCATGACATTTGCTATTGGGATTTTTTCTCTTTGTTCTATTTAAT
Organism: Thermophis baileyi; assembly: GCA_003457575.1. NCBI lineage: Eukaryota > Metazoa > Chordata > Lepidosauria > Squamata > Dipsadidae > Thermophis > Thermophis baileyi. The sequence continues at coordinate 1,215,767 of QLTV01003430.1, forward strand.
TTTTTTAATTGTTTATTTCAATGATAGACCAGCATAAGACAAATAACGTAACAATCACTCTAAAACAGAAGTAAAAAATAAAACACTACATTGATAGAATAAAATAAAAATAAGAATAGTATATTTAAGTATTAAAACCAGGGAGGAACCTATAACATTAGTTTATAATCTAAATGAAATAATTAAGTGTATCTGATATACAAAAAAAAACAAAACATTGATCTATAAGACAGTATGGGAATGTAAAGCTATCCTAATTTGTATTGCACCTGATACTTGCTGAAACCCTACTAGGATATGACTGGGATAGTTATAATCCAATGAACTACAGCAAGAAAATAAATAAAGGACAAGAGCAGCCAGAGCTGGAATTGTGCCACCAGTGCCACTAGCCCAGGGGTCTCCAACCTTGGCAACTTTAAGACTTGTGGACTTCAACTCCCAGAATTCCTCAGCCAGCTTTGCTGGCTGAGGAATTCTGGGAGTTGAAGTCCACAAGTCTTAAAGTTGCCAAAGTTGGAGACCCCTGCACTAGTGGACTGTGAGGGGTTTGCAACCGGGCCCCGGAAACGGCCTCAACTCCCAGAATTCCTCAGCCAGCTTTGCTGGCTGAGGAATTCTGGGAGTTGAAGTCCACAAGTCTTAAAGTTGCCAAAGTTGGAGACCCCTGCACTAGCCTACAATTGATTTTGATATTCTCACAAATCTCTCAAGGGAATGAGAGTGTTGCATGCTTCACTCCTGTGAGAGATTTCTCACGAAACTGCTCGTTCTGCCAAAGCTGCAGCTGGACCAGGATGTTCTTCAAGGGCACTGCTATGTAGAACACATTCTGATAATCCCAAGAGGTCAAAAATACGACCACAAGCAAAGCCTCCTGATCTAGAAACGGGCACAATTGCTACACAAAATAATGCTTTTTTTGCAAAGCCCCTCCTAGCCATCACTTTTATTTGCTCCTTGAACCAGAATTGTGAGTCTTAAGAGGACTGCTTCAATGCCAGTCAGTGTAGCTGGTCATTGAGAACAGCATGCATTGCAATCCAGCAAAACTTTAGTGCAATAAATTCACCGTCCTTAAAAAGCTAGAGGTTAAGGTTTCCCCTGTCCAATTGTATCCGATTCTGGTGCTCATCTTCATTTCCTAGCTGAGGGAGCCAGCATTGTCTGAAGACCATCCTTAGCTCACAAATATTAAATACTATCTCAGACCTTCAATCCATATTTGTAGTTTCTTCCCCAAACCCCCAAATCTTTAACCTTAAACTGTCTACCATCGACCTCACCCCATTCCTAAGAGGTCTGTAAGGGGCGTGCATAAGCGCACCAGCATGCCTACCGTCCCTGTCCTAAAGTCCCCATGTATTCAAAAAATATGTACTCGAAAAATATGTTCTCAAAACTATGTTTGTACTTATGATATACTCATATTAATATTTATACTTTACCTGTAATCATATACATGCTTGACAAAATAAATAAATAAATAAATAAATAAATAAATAAATAAATAAATAAATAAATAAATAAATAAATAAATATTTCAAATGCCAGGGAAGAAGGAAAATAGCAGATCTTCTTCTTCTTGTGTCATATCCGTCATCGGACATTGGCGATCAGGTTGGCAATCCTATTTTTATCAACAGCCGCATGAAAAAGTGCTGTTGAGTTTTGTCCAAACCAGTCCCTTAGATTTTGAAGCCATGATGTTCTTCTTCTGCCTGGACCTCGTTTGGCTTCAGTCTTTCCTTGGAGGATTAAGTGAAGTATGCCGTATTTTTCCGGGTGTTGCATCACATGTCCAAAAGATGCAATACCTAAAACAAACCTTCCTGAGCACTGAAGATTAATAATTATTGGTGGTGCATATAACAGATTGTCCACACTAGATACACTGTTCATGATTTTAAAGGACTTTATTACGTAGTCATAGCTTTAAAAATACCCTAGATCTATTTGTAGATTACCATTAAATGCATAGATTTGTATCACATCCCAAATGTGGGCTTCTGTATGCATAAGATCTATATTTTAATTTTATAGGACTTCTAAATTTGAATATTTTACTTGCATGTGCAGACTTCATTGCAGTTCATAATTTCATTTTATATTGTGCTGACTATGTTTCCTGATATCATTGCTTCCTTTAGAGCGTCAAAGCAGTTTTCAAGCTTTTAAAATGATAATAATATATTCAATTAAGGAATTTGTTTAAAGTGCACTTTGTCAGGAAGAAGACAAGGGATCAAGTTTGCAGCAGCATATTAATGTAAGTCTGAGGATTGGTAAAACAGATAGAATTGTTCTTAAAGAAATGCCTATTAGAATTTTGCATAAGTGAAAAGAGTATTCTTTTCTGAATGAGAGTTGAAAGCAGAAAAGATTCCATTTCAATGGGATAAATACATGTTTTGATTGAATTATGTCCAGAAGGTGAGGGAATTTGTAGAAAAATTCAAAGAGGAACTATAGGAGATTCAAATTGAAGTGTCAGAGGAAACTACACAAAACTCCTACAAGGTATAAACAGAAAACATTTCCTCCTCCTCTTCCTCCTCATCCCTCCCTCCCTCCCTCCCTCCCTCTCTCTCTCTGTCTCCTCAACTATAAGAAATGCAATGGGAATTGAATTTCTGTACTAAGTTGGTATAACATTGTAGTCTGTTCTTCCTAGAAACAAATGAGAAGGTTCCATGAAGTTGAGACAACTACTTCCCCTGAGAATGACTGTAGATGAAGATGGTGCGGAGGTGGTGGGAGGAATAAACAAAGGCAAAACAGATTGGAACGTCACCAGTAAACTCAGCTTGTGAAATTAACAAGGTTTGCAACTTCCAGATAAGCATATGGGGAGATATGGCATCATCTTTTACAGGTTTTTTTTAAAGCATCTCCCAGGTGAGCAGCCATTTAAAAGCTTTTACCTTCCAAAGAAACATTTCAAAAGCACTAAGTGCAACAGAAACTGAAATTACTGCACTAAATGAAATGGCACTCCCTCAAGAATAGTGTTTCAAATCTGCCTACAAAATGTACATAGCATCTTTTATGTGCATCACGGGGAAAGAGATAATTATCTCTCCTGGGAAACTGGTTTGATCATCAAATTGTATCTTTAACACTTAGCCATTCTATGGAATTCTTGTTTAGAAATAAAGAAAAGTCAGACATTTTGTGACCACAGGGCTGCAAATCCTAAGTCTCCTCTTTCAGAACTCTCTGGGTCAATGCATCCCAGCTCCACTAGCTGTGCTGATATGTAGTTGGAAGGTTCTACCTTCCACAGCAGAGGCTTCCTAAATGTTTTGCCATCACACCTCTCTTTAGGAAAATCTGAATGTGTGCACCTCATTCCTTAGCCAATGGGAACCGCCCATCCTGCTTGACCAGATAAGATGGGTAGAAACAAATGGGGAGAGACATCGATCAGCAAAAACATTAAATGTAAAACTTTAACTTTCGGAGATGGCTGCTTAGGAAAATTCAGATTGTTTGACATGTGATTGAAAACATTTTAGAGTTTAGTTTCATAAAATCTAAAGATCACAGAAGTTCTTATTTCTCCCATTCATTTGCAGAGAGAACCAGTTTGGTGTGGTGGTTTTGGCACCAAGTTAGAAACTGGGAGACTATGAGTTCTAGTCCTACCTTGGACATGAAGCCAGCTGGGCGACCTTATGCCAATCATTCTCTCATAGTCCTAAAAAGCAGGAAAAGACAAACCACTTCCAAAATCTTGCCAAGAAAACTGCAGGCTCCCGGAGTCAATACTAACTTGCATACACACATAGGTTTGCAAGAGAAAACACCAAAAATGTGGAAACCACCTCTCAAATTTTAGTATGTGTGGAAAAGTGTTTAGCGACTGAAAAAAAAATTGCCAACACCTGTTTTAAGTTCTTCTTGAGACACATCACCTATAGCTGGATGACATTTTTGTCAAGCTCAAAACATTGGCCAGGTTGTCTTAACTCAGTCTATTCACAAAAAAAGAAAAGAAAAGCCATACAAAAATATTCTCTAATGGAAAAGTTTCACTGTGACAGTTCTAAGGTTACACTGAAAAGCCAAACGAGGTTTGTTGTTTATTTTAAGAAAATGCAATTTAAACATGGTTAGACTTGAGAAAATTGTAAAACACAGTATTTTGAACAATGTGAAAGCCTCATGCAGAGCTAAGGTCAACCAGCCAAAAGCGGAAACTGAATGCTCATTTTTTTCCAGCCTATTTTGGTCAAAGCAAAGGAATGATTGATTTTTGACACAAAGGAATTGGCTGCTTCTTTTTTCCCCCTAGCTAGTCATGTCTGCTTTTCAAAAAAATAAAATAAATCCTCTCTGAAATAAATGAGAGAATTTAGAAGAAGGGCAGGGGAAAAAGAAAAGAAAAGCAGTAGCCCACAAACAGGAACTATTGATGTGAAACTATCCTTTCATGAGCCATCTGGAATACTTTTCTTACAGGCAGTAGCAGTGAAATAGCAATAGCACTTAGACTTATATACTGCTTTACAGTGCTTTACAACCCTCTCTAAGCGGTTCACAGAGTCAGCATATTGCCCCCAACAATCTGAGTCCTCATTTTACCCACCTCGGAAGGATGGAAGGCTGAGTCAACCTTGAGCCTGGTGAGATTCGATCTGCCAAACTGCTGGCAGCCAGTGATCAGCAGAAGTACTGCACTCTAACCACTCTAACCACAAATATAATGATGATAATAATGGATGGTAAAACAAAGAAAATATGCACAGACCATTCTGTTGTATCACCTTTCTAGGTGCAAATGCCTAGATTTCCACGCAAAGTGTCAGCCATACAGTAGATATTGTCATCCTGCTAGGCCTCACCCCAGACAGCCAGACTGTAACAGATAAACTAGCACACCAGTATATAAGAGCTTTTAATTTAATGTAGAAAACTATGATGCCATTCTGAAAGAATTCCAGGACCACTGGATATTCAAGCATGCTTTCTCCTTATACTATAGTGTTCAAACTTTTCCACCTCTTTCTCTCACAGATTTGATAAAGACAGCTAGAAAGAATTTGCTTTGGGGAGAGAGGGACAGTTACAATCTTGTAATCAAATCAAATCAAGCCATAGCAAGTCAAGTCAAGTCAAGTCAAGGCAAGGCAAGTCAACCCAACCCAACCCAACCCAACCCAAACCAACCCAACCCAACCCAACCCAAACCAAACCAAACCAAACCAAACCAAACCAAACCAAACCAAACCAAACCAAACCAAACCAAACCAAACCAAACCAAACCAAACCAAACCAAACCAAATCTTGCTTTGATAAGAGCTACTAGTTTCAGGCTGTTGGCTTTAACCATGTAGGAAATAGCTTCCGTACCATCACCCTGGGCATTGAACAAACACTGCAAGCTGACTATCTTCCACACCCATGATGGTGGAGAGAAAGAACTAAATTTTTCTGATAAATTCTCCTTTAGGCTCCACTTCTTGCTGCTGATAGCTTTGTAGATGTGTGCTACAAAGTGTTTTTGTCTCTTGTGGAAAAGGATAAACTCCAAGTCTACACTTTGTTCTGAAAAGACTCTTCAAAGACAAGCCTTGTGAAGTTCACAAGGAGTAGAGTTAGACACAAACCAAAAATTTGCCTTTTGGAATATTACTAAGAAAATGTCAAATGTCAAGACTAGTCCCAGCTGCAATTCTGAACATTTACTTACATTTGACACTGTAGGGGATAGTTTGGAAACCATAAGGATGGCAACTTCTTAATATGGTACAGGAGATTTTCAGTGTTTAACCATCTCTCCCCCAAAGTATCTGATTGTTCATGACAAGTTGCAATGCCTGTCCCAATCCAATACTCCTCCTCTTTGTCTCCATAGCTCTTTTGATTCCCTTTTGTGATTATTTGAGCTACTTAGCTCATCCTTTTTCTCAAAGTGGTCAGTCGGATGTCTATGGGAAGGCCATTAGCAGGAGGAGTCTCATCTCACTGTTATTTCTTACTGCTTGAAATTCATCTATAGCTTTCATGGGTAATAGCTGTCTCTATTGCAGCACATCGCACAGCACTCAAAATGAGTTTGTGATCAACCGACTCTAAAATCCTATTCAGATATGTCGTAGCCCAGCCAACTGTCTCATTTTATAACTGTATTTTATGGATTTTTTGTCCTAAAGGAAGACATTTGCATTTATCTCTGTTAAGTTTAATTCAGTTCATGTCGCAATAAATTTATTAGAGTTGAGCTATCACTAAACTTCTTTTAGATCTCACTAGAAATCTAAGGCTCAGACCAATATATCAATATCTTTGTTTTCCAAAATAAGCTTTATAACAGTTTTGGGTTTTTTTTAATGGAAATTCAACAGGAGTGTGAGAGAGCTTGGGAAGCATTCTTGACTGATGGAATGACAGATGTGTCTGCAGGAGGAGCAAACAGGGCTTTGTGTACTTATGGGCGCCATCTTGCCTCCCAGCCTCCATTGATGTTCCTGTTGAATGTAGTAGCATAAGATCAGAGTTAGGAGCAGGAAGGATGAATCATTGTAACATGGCAGATTTTTCTACCAAGCTTTTGAACAGAAGCAGTTCTTCTCTCTTTTTTTTTTTAATATAAAGGTGTTTATGGAAATGTCAAACAAAACTGACCTGCAATTGCCAGGATCTGTGCGTTGTTCTGCAGCATGACAATCCATGTAAATTACTTCTACATTTTGTCAGAACAACTTAGAGCAAAGTGGAGTCTGATTGCCTTGACACTGCGTGTATAATTTCAATCATTATGCACAATGCTCGGAAGGGGAAATAAGTTACCCTTGCAATTTTGAAGGTGCGAAATTAACAATTTGATAGGTCCCAGATTTGAAAGCACAATCGCTTTCGATGTAAAAACAGTCCAGCAACCTGCAAGTTTTAATGACTAACCTTGAAAACCGACATTAACTTTGTGTGGATGTACATACATATAATCCTTTCTTCCATCTTTTTCTCTCATATACCACCTTTTTTCTACTTCCTTATAAACTATTATTCCCTCCTTCCACCATTCCTATAAATGAATTGCAAGATTGTTTGTAAAGAGTTCTTGAAATCCAGCTGAGGGTAGCATGAACTCAAGTGAAGAGCCAAAAACAAGCATTACCAACTCTGGTGTAATTAAAACCATGTGAGTATTATAGCTGCACTGAGTCTGCTGGAATGAGCAGCTATAATAAATTGCATTAAATAAATAAATAAATGATTCAAATTGACTTCAATATATCTATTTCCAATGTTTGACCTCTCCAAGAACCTTAGTGGGTTACTTTAGGTAAAATTAGTGATTTATTCTTCCCAAGATGACAGATTTATTGTCTGTAGATATTGCCATCTATTTTCTTCTACTTTAGAGGAAGGGAAGGCTGTAAATATACTTTGCTAATCAATCAGAACAGCTTTGGCTAAATAGCTAATTGCTGAAAGCACATTTTATCTTTGTGTAAGGGAAAAATAATGGCATTTTCTAAATGGTGAAAACTAGCAATCTTCACCCCTCTATGTGCACAAACAAGACACAATCTACCCAGTGGTGAGATTCCAAATCTTTTCCTACCAGTTCTATGAGAGTGCACTTTGTGCGTGTGCGCAGCACTCAAAG